>SAYR01066813.1:3923441-3939371 GCA_004382745.1 Argopecten irradians irradians | reverse complement strand
TATTGAGTACACCGGGCGCCCATTACTCTGTCCGGTCATATGCGCTACCGGCGATTTCGATCCGCTTAGTATGTTAAAAAGTTTTGGTATTGAATTAAAAACAAAGACATGAATCGCCTTGCAGATATTTTAATTAACAGGTATGTAAAGTAAACGTTATTCAAAACGAAATACTTTTACAAAATACCGACTTTTTACAACAACAGTTCATTGCCCGTTGAAACACATTCATAACGTTAGCAAACGATAGCGAGTTGGGGACTTCCCAATTAACATGAATCTAGCTATTCAGTAAGAGGGAATATTTTGTTACAATTTTTAAAAGCATACCCGGGCACCTATTACAGGCAAAACAATATATAAAATGTACAACAGAATGCAGAATAATTCACAGATTTTGGACTGTCTTTCATTGACCATGCAATAACTGAGGGACACTGCTTGAACATTGGTCAAAACAGCTAGGACAATACAAATTACGAAGCAAATACTCCAGCGTCCACTTGAAGAATAGGGTGGGTAAGGAAGACAGTCCAGGAGTACGTCCTCAGCGTCGAATCCTGACCATCCATCTTCTTGTTTGGGAGGCGCGGTAGTACACACGCAGGATTCCCTTGATAACTACCAGTTACAATTTTGTCTAAAAAGCAAAACCATGGGGAAAAATAGATATTCTTTAATTCTTTTACAGTTACACTAAAATTGTAAAGTAACATGGCCGCATTAGCTAGAAAATCGTATTGGTAGATACTTTTAAAGAAAAAAACAAAACGGAAAATTTGAAACTTAATGTTGCAGCTGATCAGTGATCACTTTTGAATAGGTCCCTATTGCAAATTTTTCAGTCTCAAAAAGTAATTCGACAAAATTGTAAACCAAACCAGTAAACTATTACTAACATGATATCAAACAAGAATTCTTATGATGTTGTCAAGTGAAAGAGCAGGCTAAGTATCTATTTAGTATCTATATTTATTATTATCAATTGGATCCGATATAAAAAAATGAGACACAGATTTTCCCAATTCAATTTAAATACCTATTTAAAAGCAAAGCAGTTTCAGGGTTTGCATCATGCCTTAAGATCCATTATATATAATATCCTGGTGTTTTTTTTTTTTTTTTTTGGGTGGGGGGGTACTTAGGGTGGGGGGTGGTAGGGAGGGTCTTAACCAGGGATCCTTTACAGAATATCATTGTGCAACACTAATTTTGATCAGATTTACCAGTATTGGTTCTTAAAAAACCTTGTATGTAACAACTCACCCAATCCATCGGACCATTATCCAATAGTTTGCTACAACAAATACAGCCGGCGATGTTCTGACAAATTCTTCAGCTTTCGCCGACAGAGGAGACCACCAGTCCCTGCCTTTAAAAACAGTGACATTCTGGTGTGCAATTCGACGTTCACTGCCAGCGTTTGAATCCACCTGAAAAAGTAAAAGTTTCTTGTTTTTCAATTCCTAGCCTTATTAATATGTATCTTGACTTGACTTTGCAGTATCTAAAATGTTTGTTATAATGTCCCTTGAAATCTTACAAACCTTGAAAACTAAAAAATAGATGTTGCGCCTTCAAAAATTCATGATGATTTATTTTCAGTCTGATCATCTATAGCTTAGTTCTAACAATTGCCACACAATGGAGAGAATGCATCATTAAAGTAAAAAGACATTAAAAGCAAATAATAAAATATGTAAGATAGATTTGTGCAGTAGCAAAAAATGCTATACTGATAATACGAGAATTCTAGTTCAGCATGCAGAGTATAGAAGAACAGGGAAAATACAAATGATTCGTTTTTGCAACACATGTAAAAATTGCATATGCATTTATGGGGGTTTGTGGAATGTTTACAGGATATTCTATGACTTTTTTACAAAATACGCGCTCTGTCCATAACCATCTCACCAAACCGGTGGGGGGGGTTTTAACACTGTGTGTGTGACCTGTTAGTGAGTTGTTTAGTTTAAAATTGTGGCCTTATTATCGAATTTATTACGTATCCAAAAAATGCCTTCCAATAGAAGAAAAAAGTCTCCAAGGCAAGGGACTTTTACCAAATCACGTTAAAAATTTGTCGAGAAATGAAGGTTGTTTTACATGAATCAGGAATTGACAGCCATTGATGGTTGAACTGTCACGATTTTCGGATTGTAAACAATAATGGAAATAGAAACTGCATCAATTGAAAGTTGAAGACTTAATGACTGGTGATTAATAATGATTATTTTACATCCTGTATATCAGAATTTGCATCACATCTTTCAGGAGAATCAACACACATTAATTCGGAACTGGAAATGAACTAAAAAGCTCGAAAGCTAGTTTTTCACGGAGCTGCGCAAGCGTCGGATACCGGAGTGAGTAGACAAGATAAGTTTTGATTTTTTTTCGAACCCGACAAGTATTGTCAATGTTTTTGCTCTTTCGAAATATTTCTCATTAGTTGATAAGAGTTTATATAGTTTAATATATCACGTGCATTGTGTGATACAACTTACTTTTCCCTACTAAATAGATTTACACGCACTCCACGGCGGGCCATATCTTAACATCCGGTAGGGCCAGACGGAAAGTTTACGTCGTATTTGTACGTGTTGACACTGTCGGTGAAACAAACAACATAGTCTAGCGTAAAAAGTCCTGTTTATTTGCAAAAATGGATCTGCGAAAAAAAGGCAATCGTCTATTGTTCATTTTGTTGTTTACACATTTTTTGGTAAGTTATTTGTTACATCTGTTTTTCTCATGTTTTATTGTGTCGGGCAAGTGTCAGTTCGATTAAAATCGAGTGAAAAACAGCGGCACCTGTTTCGCCCGGGTCCATCACGATCGAATTAACTTAGTCATTGGGTTGGTGGACTCGTCGCTTTTGAAATGCTGGACATTTCTAAAGATGGTTCAGTCTTCTAAGCTAAAATCACTCGTCCATATCACCTTTGGGAATGAAATTTTGGATTTTTTGTAACAGCTTTACCGGTCTTGCAGAAGTTGGTTGCAGATTAATTAACTTTAGCTTACGCAGGTTACACTGTTACATGCAATTTCCAACTTTTATCATGTTCTAATCTCGTAATATGTCCCACAGCAATGAGATTAATTGACGTATTAATTTTTGAAAGACATTATCATTTTGATGCTACACACAATATTGTGTCAACTGAAGATAATTAAAAAAGAATGTCCATCGTTTCTGTCTTTTTGCACCTGTTCTGGATAGAATTGCATGCATGCGGTCAGTGCGGAAAAAATAAAAGTATTGAAACTGATGTGATTCCCCACAAGTCAATGTTCAAATTAAGTGAAAGGGGTCGAAAACGTGTGTATGTGAGATATACAAACATCTGATCTAAAAATGAAGAAACTGCTATTTAAGACTTTGTTAGAACTTTAAGTTTGACTTACGATTTTATTACCACATTTAAAGTATGAGGTTGGAGGATATATAGCAAGTTTCTGGTTTTCCTAAGACTTGTCTGTTTCCTTTTGCTCCACCCAGAAATAGACAAAGTCTTGGAGCATAGGCATTGATGTCGAGAGAACCCAGAAACTTAGCATAATCACTCAACCTTCATACCTTTAACTGTTTTGATAGTACAATACATACAAAGCATGATAGGCTAAAAGTGTAAAATTTGTCTCAATAGCATTATATCCCATGTTGTGTCATCGCTAATTCAATGGCGAGGATTGAAAATGCAGTAGTTTTGCATTGTCAATTCAGTATATAAACGTAGAATTTTGACATTTCTTAAATTATATCTCATGCAAGATGACAACTGTGATTTCCAAGTCCATTTTTGTTTTTACTTCTATTCTTAAATGTTAGAGAATATTACAAACTTTGTTCCCATACGATTTGTCATATCTTCAACATTTTCTTTACCACTAGGCATAATAATGATAATACCAAAACTTTTTACATATACATATTCTGTATGGTTGAAATCCGAGACATCGATACACTTGCCATATCTCCAGCGTGAGACAAAACCTCCTGTATTTTAAAGCCTTTTATTGTCTCCCAGGAGGAGAAATCTAAATTCCCGTATTCCGTAAACCCCTTCATTTTATCTTGTCATCGCACATATTATGTGTACATGCTAGGTTAATTTTAGCACGAGAGTAACCACCCCTGACCCCCCCTGACCAAACACCCCAGTTCGCGTCCTAGATTAAGCAGCATTGGGGCTAGTAAATTTAACCAAATGCTTTAATCTAGTGTTAAATTAAAGTAGGAGGCTATATTACGAATAATCATTCTGACACTAGTGTCATACTTTTTTAGTCCACTGACTCAAAAGGGTCAGGATGGACCTAATGTCAGACCTAAAAAAACCATGTAGTTTTAGGTAACCCCTACTACCCTAGTTTTAACTTTCTGACCCTAGCCTAGTAGCTGATTTATCACACTTTTCAAAACAAAATGTTTGTGTGGAAGTTTTCAACTTAGATTATTTTTACGCAATGCTTTAGTTTATACCAGATAAAGTTCAATTTGAATACAGGTAATGAGAAATTAAAGACTTATAGCTAGCTTTAAAGCCTGAAAGAACAAATTACATGTATTATTAAGACTTACTTTGTAATGTAGTAAGTAAAACAACTCAACTCCTCCCCACCTCTTCCTGCAAAACATAAAATAAAAAATATAAAAATAAATAAGTTCCCGACCGACCCTACCCTATATTTTTCAGCCATGTAACCTGAAACATTGCATATAATTTTTTGGCTCATCATGTTTAGTCCATTGTTGTCAGGCCATACGCTTGCCTGTTTTTCACATTGGAACTTCTTCTAGCATTTTGAATAATTGTCTAAAAGTTCATTTAGGACGGTACTCCTAGCTATAAGAGCATAGTCGTGCTTTTGTTATTGTTGGACGGATTGCTTCAGCCATCTCTTAATTTGATGTTGAAGTTTTGTTACGCTTATTTCTCAGAAATTACAGAAGGGTCTATCACAAATTTTATAATGTAGGAAACATTCGGGCCTTAGTTTTAAAACATTTTGTGTTTTCGGATCGAGCAGGTCAAAGATGTCCGTCATGTAGGACTGCCATCTGGATTTTAGAATAGTTGAAGTAATTGTTGCTGCCGATTTCGTCAGAAGAGTACGTCCGAAAGGATCTTTTTACACATTTTCCTATGTAGGACGCTAGTGTTGTATATAATTATAAAACTTTGACCAATCAGTCAACAAGATGGCTTTTAACAGCAGCATCTTGGGTTTTGGACAATGTTTGAAAACAGAGAGAAAGTTCCCTCTTTCCATTGTGCGACATAGATAAAAAAATTTTGGTAGCCACCAAGGTCCCTCTGGGATATCTCTTGGGAAAATTGTTTGGGCGGTTAATGAATATTTTCTCATGTTTCCTTACGTTTTAGATAACTAATCATTGTAAATCAAATCATAAATGTATTACTTATATATGTTAACATATATTAATTATATCATTTTATGTTCATGGAATCATCCTCATTATCAGGGGGTTTACCATCACATACGCTCTGTTTATCAAAGGAAGGAGATGCTGATCAATATTCTAGACCAGACTTATCATTTAACTCATTGAAGCCATTAAACTAGTGCTCCTCACAGTTTATATTCTATTTTTTACCCCCTTTCTGTCTTCTCAATAATAACAATAAGATGTATAACTTCCTAACTTTTTCAAAATATTATTACTGGTAAATGTTCCTGGAGTGACATGGCGAAGACCCATTCAAAGTATTAACACTCTTACAGTTTTATTCAACGTTAAGCAGGTCTGATGCATCATTGACAACAAGGATCAAAGGAGTATGACAACAACACAACAGTATTTTCTAGACAAATTATTTTTTTGTTTGCGCCACCATTTACTTCCAGCAAAAAATCAATATCCTTCAGTGTATTTCCTTGGTATTATGGGAAGTTTATTTTGTTATAAAGTGTTTAATGTTGTGGAATGACTAGAGAAAATGATTCCTTTGCAAAGGAAATATCAGAAAAAGGCATGTACATTCAGAATATGTAATTGACAATGTAGCTAAGCATAAACAGCATCTGAAAACTCGGTTTTATTTCGTTTAAATTACTGAGTTTAGAAACTCATTTGATACATTTAATTATTATAATGACAATATGAAAACCTTTTGTTAAAGAGGCATCTGTTATGATTCAGATCATCATAGTATTTCATAAAAAACTTGTAAAAAAAAAAAAATTTATTGAAATGTCTGGAAAATATAAAGGGAAATGCAAAAAAATGCAAGTCAAAAGAATATAGGATATAATTGATATATGATTAATTTGAAGCTCAAACTGATAATATTGAAATTTTCATCAGTACAGGCTACATTCTGTACATGCAACAAAGTGGATTAATGTCTATTATTATTAGTGTTTTGAAACGAGAATTAAATTTTGTCACTTAGGTTTGTCCACATATGTCTTGTTCATATAGAACATGCATGATCAAACTTGGCTGTACACTGACATTATGATATACAGGAAACTGGCACAAGCATCTTGCTAAAATATGAGAATAGCCGTTGCGTTACATATAGATGTCCAAAGCCAATTTCCTGTATATTACCATGTACCAGATAAGCAATATGTTATGGCGCAGCATCCTGGGAATATTGACCATGGTGGAGGCAGCCCTTACAGTAATATATATACCAAACAGGTAATAATATACATGAGAGTATATTATAGTGACATCTATTGCAACTGGATTTAGATAATTATTTGATTATGTTTCTGCTGTTATTCAGACAAGCTTTTTTATCTTTAGCACAGCCCGTGGAGATGTTGTACAGCTTGTTAGTAAGTACATGCAGAATATACTATGTGAAGTATCTAGGTGTACAGGTGTAAGAAACTCTGTAGGCCATATATATACACAATAGCTATATAATATGTATTTATATATAGTGTAGGTGAATAGCTTATATAGAGTTTTAGACAAGTTAGTTGCAAGCATTTTTTTGCAAGTTCTTTATTAAATTCACTTTATGAATACCCCTGATTTTAACCGTTGCTAGTCACAGTTTTCTTCGACTTCTTTAAAACTGGCAGGATAAAATTGTAAAATTGTATTTAAAAAACCATGGTTAATACAGAGAAAATACTCTGTTCATGTGATGATTATGAAGGATAGTATTTTACTCTACCCTAGAGTATCCCTTTCCTTCTAATTCACACATAAAGAAAATGTTTGCATTAAGGTGAGTCACAGATTATTCAATTAGAATAGAAATATCTCAAAATTTATCAATAACAATAACAAGCATAACCACAGTAATAAAGATTTAATAAAGATTACCGAAATCCTTGCATGTCCGGACATCTGTCCTACATGTAATATTGTAAGGAATTACTGTGCCGTTAAATTCTATGAGCTGCCTATAAAGCGTATGTTCTAGCTATGTTTTAAATCTGGCATGTGTAACACATCAAATTTCATTATTATATTTTCATTTCAAAAAAGGATAACAAATGAAAGTTGGTTTTTCGTTTAATTTTTTATTGCTGACTGGTACAGTATGATTAAGTTTTACAAAAATACAACTTGCAACGTTAATCTGCATAATTGAGGTAGAAAAGTCAAAAATTATCTAATAGGAATTTTGCAATGCAAGATTATGGGAGTTCACTTGAACAGAATATGTTCTTTATACCCCACAACAAATTAAGGGGGAGGAGTAAAACTGGAATTCACGTTTGTCCGTCAGTTCTGTCTGTCTGCATGTGTAGGACACAACCTTTGTCCGAAAATCCTCCTAAACAAATTGACAGATTTGAAACATTTGCTACACAGAACCCTGACATAAGGGAGAGTTGAGTAAACTACATAGGGTTCTGGCAATTGGCCCATGTCAAGTGGGACTTATGCAAATATAAATTTGTTTGCAGCTGCAGTTCTTCGTCTATGTAGACATTTTAGAAATGAATTAAAAATATTTGAGGCATACTTGCATCCATTTAGTTAGTTATTTGTGACTTTTTATTACAATTTACCCCCAGAAATTTTTATAATATCCATACTGAATATTCTAAGCGTTGAAGCAATTTAAAAAATTCATACACCATACTAGAATCTGAACTTAAGATCTAACTGGTTAGATTATATTACTGTTGCATATTATTAACAGTCTATTCTGTAATGCATTTTGGGGCCTGTAAAGATCCCTGTTTCCCAAATTACCATAACCATTACATAGAAAGAATTCCCGATTTCAAAAGGCTTTACTATATTTGACCAAAGAAACGCCCATGTCCCTATAGGGAGCTCTCCTACTTTTAATGCACTCAGTTTCAATTGCCCAGGCATAAAATAATTTTAAAGACCAAAATTATCAAAAACCTTAAATAAGGTTGCAATATTTTGTACTTATAAAGCACCTTTTCATATTTTTTTTCATTTTAGCTCACCCTGGCCCGAAGGGCCGGTGAGCTTATGTCATAGGCGCGGCGTCCGTTCGTCTCGTTCCAGTCGGCCGTTCCGTCGGCGTCCGTCTGTACCGGTCAACATTTTCCTTTAAATCGCTACTGTCATAGAGTTCTGCATGCGATTAGTAACGCAAATTTGGCCACAAACATCCTTGGGGGAGGGGACAGAACTTGTATAAATTTTTGGCTCTGACCGCCCCGGGCAGAGGGGCGGGGCCCAATAGGGGAGAATTTTGAGGTAAATCCTATAAATCGCTACTTGCCTAGGTTCTGCATGGATTGAAACCAAATTTGTGCCCAACACATCCTTGGGGGAAGTGAATAGAACTTGTATAAAAATTTTGGCTCTGACCCCACGGGACAGAGGGGTCGGGGCCCCAACAAAAACAAACAAACAAAAAAAAAAAAAAACTCCAAATAATAAAACAAAATAATTACACAAAAAACACGATAACACACCCAACAAACCCAAGATAGGATGAGATACAAGGATTATACGAATGGGAGAAAGTCAACACCCATAAAATCATCACAAAAGGCCAATCAACGGCGATGAAGATCCATCTCACTATAGGGGAAATTGAGGTAAATCCTATTAAATCGCTACTTTGATCCCTAGATGTTCTGCATGGCATTGTTACCAATTTGGACCAGCACACATCCTTGGGGGAAGGGGAAACAGAACTTGTAATAATTTTGCTCTGACCCTCGGGGGCAGGAGGGGCGGGGGCCCCAATAAGGAAATTTTCACGATAAATCCTATAAATCGCTACTTGTCCTTAGAGTCTGCAGTGGATTGTAACAAATATGCCAGAAATACTTCATTGGGGGAAGGGAGATCAGAACTTGTATAAATTCTTGGCTCTGATCCCCGGGACAGGAGGGGCGGGGCCCAAAGGGAATTAAGGTTTAAATTGCCTATTAAGGATCGCCTTTACTTGTCCTAGAGTTCAGCATTGGATTGAAACCAAATTCTGGCCAGAAACATCCTTGGGGGAAGGGGAAAGAAACTTGTATGAAATTTTGGACTCTGAAATCCCCACGGGGGACAGGAGGGGCGAGCCCAATAGGGGAAATAGAGCGGTAAAATTTATAAATCATCTACTTTGTCTAGTGTTCGCATGGATTTGTTAACCAAATTTTGGCCAGAAACATCCTTGGGGGAAGGGGAACGAACTTGTATAAATTTTGGCTCTGACCCCCCAGGACAGGGAGGGGCGGGCCCAATGAAGGGAAATTTACGGGATAAATCCTATAGAATCGCCTATTGTCCTAGAGTTCTGCATGGATTGTAACACAAATTTGGCCAGAAAACATCCTTGGGGAAGGGGGAACAGAACTTGTAGTTAAATTTTGGCTCTGACCCCGGGACAGTAGGGCAGGGCCAATAGAGGAAATAGAGGTAAATCTATACAATCGGCTACTGGTCCTAGAGATTCTGCATAGTGTAACCAAATTTGGCCAGAAACAACCTTGGGGGAAGGGGGAATGAACTTGTATTTAAATTTTGGCTCTGACCCCCCGGGGGACAGGAGGGAGCGGGGCCCCCAATTTAGGGGAAATTTAGGTAACATCTATAAATTGCTACTTGTTCTAGAGTTTCGCATCGGATTTGTAACCAAATTTGGCCCCAGGACCATCCATTAGGGGGCAAGGGGAACAGACTTGTTTAAATGGTTGCCTGACCCCCTGGGGAAGGTAGGGGGCGGGCCCCAATAGGGAGAAAATAGAGGTAATTCCTATAACATCGTACTTGTCCATAGAGTTCATGCATGGATTGTAACAAAATTGGCCAGAAACTTTTCTTAAGGGAATAGAACAGAAACTTATATAAATTTTGGCCTCTGACCCCCCGGGGGCAGGAGGGGCGGGCCCAATAGGCGGAGAAAGAGTAATCCATAATTTGAAATCGGCACTTGTCCTAGAGTTTCACGATGGAGTTGAAACCAAATTTTGCCAGAAACATTCCTTGGCGCGCCGAAAGTGGAATAGAACTTGTATAAATTTTGGATCTGACCCCCGGGGGCAGGAGGGGCGGGAGGGTCCCAATAGGGAAATTTAGGTAAATTCCTATTAAATCGCTACTAGTCTTTTAGAGTTTTCTGCTTGGGATTGTAACAATTTGGCCCCAGAACCTCCTTGGGGGTTAACAGATTCTATAATTTTTGGCTCTAACCCTCTTTGCAGCAGAAAGAGTGCGGGGTGGTTCCCAATAGGGAATTAGAGCTAAATTATATCAAATCGCTGCGAGAAAAAAAACAATGAACCTTATAGGACGTACAGAACCAGCCGTGAGCGATTACAGCGGGACCCTCTGGGCCTCTTGTTTTTAAAGTGAACAGTATCGGGCAAGGATGGCTAAAGCAAGGTAAAATCGGTGATGAATGTCATGCAGTTATAAATTTTCTTATTGAAATGGAAAATAAAATTCTCTCATCAAAATCTGTCTGCGTACGAATAAATTAATTTAAAGTATGTTGTGGAATCGAAAACGCCCTCGCCGCTCTCTATGGTCCGTGGTGGACATTTCCACGCAGCCTCGCTTTTCCAACTCTTTTCAACTTTTTCTTTTACTTTTTAATGGTCAGAACTGGGAAAACTAAGGCAGAGCTTGCACCGTCGTATTATATGGTGAGAACTTTTGGAAAGGCCAATGACACGCTTAGACTCGGTTTCTTGCCCGACTATTCACATTTAAATGCCCTGAGCACTGTATATTGGGTCTTATAGTTAATTGGAATCTGGAGATATGACCTGGCTACCACAGTCAAATATAGATCTTGACTATATCATAAGCAATGGACTTGCCAGCATGAATAGAGGACTTTTCTCTGATTTGTGTTACAACATACAGGTGCAGTTCAGTTCAAAATTTTAAACACCTAGTTTTTTTATAGAGCAAATCAAGATAAGTTAAGTGAAGATTCCGGGTAAGTTATGAATATGGAAAATGACTTTAAATATGGGCGATTGTGTTGTATATTCCGTCTTTTGCATATTACAGTGTATGCTCCCTTCCGGCTGGGTATCATTGTGACATCATTATTTTGTAGCGCCAATCACGGTCGTTTTCTTCTGAAAAAGTACAGTCTTATGACATTTTCACTGGCAAACACTGATATTGATGAACACCACAATTACCATACATGCAAATGGGCAGATTAACTTCTTTAACATGCAAATAAAAGATAATAAAAAGTAAAGTATGAATTCTAGAAAGTAATGAATATAGCTTGGAAAGAGTTTAATGTAGCTTGTACAATAGTAAAAAAAAATCTTGTTCATTTTCTTTTTTAATTTTTGACAATAATGAGCAAAATTAAATCCAATATAAGGATTTTTGCATCCGATGATATATGTATTTTTTGTATTATATTGAAGATCAGTTTGGAAGTGTTTTTCGGTGAATTTGAATTATGCCTCCTCAGTATTTATGAAACAGCTATACATTGGATAATACTTATCTATAAAAAGATCAAGTTTGACATGTCGTACTATGCCAACAAAACTGTTCAGTACAAGGCCATTGATTACTTTTACTAATTGCAATTCATTTTCCTTTAGCAATCAGGAAAGGTTGTATTTTTTGGAAAGTAGAGCTGATAGAGAAAGTAACGTTCATTTTAGAAATAGTCGTATCAATGTTCCCTTCATTAAAGTGTGTCTGATAGCGTCAGTACAATGCTAAGTGTACATACTGTATTTGCCGTAATTAGCGCCCCTCCCGCCTATAATGATAAGCGTTCCCTCCTCTTTCTGGAAAAAAATTGAAAGTTAGTTTAAAAATCTGCCCCTCATCCGATGGATTTAATAAGGTTTATACAACATGTGATGCCTCTAACATCAGCATTATATCCATATTACATGGAATCTTTTAACATGTGAATCACGGAATAATAATGTGTCTTAACACGATAAGATTAGGATTATTATTTCATTAAACTGTTAAACAGATTAATTGTACCATGAGTACAGAAAAAAATATAAATAATGGCTGGGACTTTTTTTCGCCCACAGCTTACATTTCATGGTTCATTTAGAAGGCAATCAACAAATTGGAAAAAAATACAATTGAATAAGTGACAAAAAATGGATAAAAAAAAAAAACAAAAAACAAAAAAAAAAAAAAAAAAAAATAAAAAAAAAAAAAAATAAAAAAAAAAAAAAAAAAAAAAAATATTACAAAAAGAAAAAAGAGAAAGAGGAATGGAATGTATTAAAAAATAAAATAAAAATAAAATGGTAGAAATAAAAAAATAAAATAAGGGCTCCTCTAATAGTGCCAGGGTGTTTAAATGAAATTGTAACAAAGGGGGCCACGTATTATGTGAACCCAAAATGTAAGTGTGGACGAAAAAATCAGCGTTATTTTAATTTTTTAGCTCGCCTATTCGAAGAATAGGGGGAGCTTAATGTTAGTCAGCGGGTTGGCGTCCCATTTCACGTTTTAAGTTTTCTGTGTCGTCAATTGTTTTAAGCTTAAGTTATATAAATGATTGCTATGAATTTTATTGTCCTAATGATGTTATGGATGCTGAACTTGAAATACAACCAATTTGGGGCCCTATTAGGGGGTTTGAGTTGTTAATTGTTTCAGTATTATCCATGTTAAATTTTTGAGCAAGTTATCTATTATGTCAAATTTGTTTAAGCATAATCATCATAAATGTTTATGATTTTTTAGTTTTCCTATGTGTATGGATGCTGGAAACGTGATTAATACAACCAATTCGGGGGCCCTTTAGCGCGGTTTTGAGTGCGGATTTGTCATATTTCTCATGTTAATAGTAAATACATTGAATCATTCACACTTCTTCTGAATAGGCGAGCTTTTTGCTGTTCTCAACAGCCTCTTGTTTCTGTACTTGCTACATTATATTCTGTTTACAGTAGAACAATCATGATCGGTAATGTTCTGAGGACAGAATTATAATTTTTCTGTGAAACTTGTCAAATCATTATGATCATTTCGATTTTTTGTCATAAATTCAATCTATTTCTCATTCCACATTTAGTTTTAAATGTAGTGCCTGTAACTTTTAACATGGTTTGAGACTTGGAATAATTGTTGTCTGTATTAACAGGTGCAATAGCACAGAAACATATATCTAAATACCGCTTACTCTGAAGTTGTACGGAATGGCAGGTTATTGAAGAAGGTAGTATCGAGGACAGATAACTGCGTGACGCCCTAAGCGTAACTACAATCAAAGTGCAACTGAAGGACTCCATATACAGCAACACACTACCACTACAATCCTGGACGAAATGGATGTAAGTATAGATATAACATACACTACTGGTCATTCAAATGGTTCATCCATTAGAAAGATACGAGCTGTTTGCAAGACTTAAAAAGTAACTTTCAATGTTTCTTGACAGCATATCTTGATATATTAAATATATAAAACGGCATCAAATGCTCTGCGGGTGATATTCAGCATATAGTGCTCTTCTAGATAATCATCTCAAGACTCTCATGTGACCATGTGGTATCAATCTAAATATTTGTTTATACACTTGTCTGTTTCATTCTGACAGGCTCTTTTTGAGGTCAGCAAGTAAAATATTTCATCAATTTATTTCGTATTCAAGGATAAAACAGAGGCACATTATTGGGTTTTTGGTTCATCAAGAAAATGATAGCCTACAAAACATATCTGAAAGTAGCTACCACCCTACGTAACGAGTGTAACTTCCACGCTCTTCGGGTATGTTACATGAGGAATTAATCCATATTTACAGGTTAATTCTGCCCTTACGGGTAGGTATGTGACGTGTAACGTCATTATTTTTCAGAGAAAAACGATGCAAGTTTCACTCACAGAATTACCATGTCACAATAAGATACTCTACCCGCAGGAGCTAACTCTGCAATATGTTAAAGAGGGAATACATATCATCTAACTGCTGACAGACAGGGATTTGAATAAATTGCATCATCTCTCTTGACTACTCTATCTAAAAACGAAAGTACAAGTTGAGCCAATGAAATGACTCGACACAAATTGATACGGGCGAATAGCCAATAAAATGACGTTTCAGATGATATATGCGTCCTTGACCTTTGTTAACTACTTCATATGCAAAAGACTGACAGAATGTTTTGAGTCCGTGGGAGATCGGGAATACAACGGTAATTATGACTGACGCATATTGTCGATCGATTATCAGATATTTATCTTCAAACTTTTCAACTTATGAACATATTTCTTCATTCAGCTCATGCCGTAATAAGAGTTTTAAAACACATGGTCAGAACGGTCTCTCAACTCGCCGCAATTCCCTTGACTTGGGGCCCCGACAGGGTAATTATTTACATTCGCGACTATAAAAAATCTTCAAACATGTTGTCGGCGAACTGCCAATTTTTCACCGTATTTGCGAAATTATGACTATCCTTAAATCAGAATTGTGAAGAAACATTTATTGAATGTTCACTTTCATAAATTAAAGTCTGGATGGAAAATGATGGCAAATAACGCGATATTTACAAGTCGAGGTCCAGCGAGGGGAACTTGTTGACGATCTAAATAAACAGAAAGAAACGGGGGACAAAACGGCAAAACTGTACAAGATTAAAGAATACTGATGTGGTTGTGTTTAGTTCATTTATTTATTTATGTTTGTCATATTATTTCAATTTTTATTTCTGATTTTATTTTAATTTTGTGGAGATTCAATTTGGACCTGTGATGAAATGAAGCCTGAAGGTAAATATAACTTTTAAAATTTTTTTTAACATAACCTACATTCTCAATGGACATTTTATCTTCAAGAAATTTTTATTTATCATTTATTTACTTCTTACATGTATTATTTCATGATGTTTGTCTTTATATATTTATTTAATTAATTTATTTTATGTATTTATTTGATTCACATATTTTTTTTAAAGTATTCATTTTCATAGAAATCAAATTTTATTATCACAATCTACACAAAAACTATTTACTGCTCTTAATTGTTCATTTCAGGTTTCTATGGAAAACTTTTCATTCATTTCTGATTTTTTTATCAATTAATTTCATTGCTTTTTTATTTTTTGTTTTTCAGGTGTCCAACATGGATCAATCTATAATTAAATTATATTGTGTGAGACCGAGATCAGTCCTGTTTGTGGAGGGAGACTCTGGAATGTCACCAACAAATCAGAGATATCGGCAATTTTCAAGGATCACTAATATGAAAAATAATTAAAATGATTAAATGCAAAAGGTTTCTTTACTTTATTTTGTAGTTTAAGAAAATACACAAGATAAAAAAAAAACATTTGAAAATTGGTTGATATTTGATCAAATTATGACAATTTCTTTATTTTCGCATTCTCGCGCGCACGCGAATATCAATAATTTCACATATTTGCACGTGCATTTCAGCCTTATTCACACTAATAGTAGTTTTATTTCTTATTCATCTGTTAAAACTTATTGTGGTGAATCTAAAATGCCACCATTCATGCTTTTATAATGAGTACTTTTTCAG
>SAYR01066813.1:3901262-3918716 GCA_004382745.1 Argopecten irradians irradians | reverse complement strand
ATACCACCTGGAGATAGAAAGTAACCTGAAATTACCTACCCGTTTTATCCGAATTATTCGACCTTCTAGTAGAATCCAGACAATTTTAGTAAGATTTCAGACCCAATTCCCTAAATTCAGACCCACGTTTTTTTACAATTCAGACAAGTCCACCTAAAATTCAGCAAATGTAATCCGAAAATTCACAGACAAATGTCATCGAATTAGAGTTGTCGCTGAAGATATTGGCTGAGCAGTATTCGATAAGGTACCTGGAATGAGGGTGGTAGTGAGCAGGCTACTGTTTAGCTGAGATGAAGTCAAAGGTAGATGAGCCTACGGTTACGAACCGATCAATCTTCAGGATAGTATGTCAGGTGGAATGGAAGTGAAGCCCCTTGTTAAATTAATCTCCAAATAAGAATACCATCTGAAACCGAGATATGTTGTCTTGCTATGTTTTTTTCATATTAAATTGAAATTCAGTTGAACCTACGGTGCAGGGTATAAAGTAATGTACCTGGAGTTAATAGGTAAGAGAAATGAAGTTTTGTAATTAACTCCTGAAAAAATTCATTCAAATGAACATTGGTCCTTGATTGTTCGCCTGTTTGTAAATAAATAAAATGCACAAATCACGAGTGTGAACTACGATATCGGGAAAATCCCATGGAAGTATATCCAGGTAAAAGATGAAGTTTGTGTAAAAGGGATTGAATAAAAATCATTCAGTAATGTTAAACAGAAGTATTGTCCTTTTGTTGTTTGTAAACCTAAACAAACCAGCCCAAATCACAGCGTGAACCTACGATCTGCAGGGTATATGAAATGGTACCTTTTAGTTAATCCCAGGTAAGGAAGTTTTGTAAAAGAATCCCTGAAAAAAATTTTCGGAATTAAACAGAAGTATGTCCTGTTGTTGTTTGTAACTAGAATAAAATGCAATAGCGTGAACCTGACCGATTGCAGGGAGATAAGAAGTGGTAGTTATCCAGGTAAGAGACGTGAAGTTTTGTAAAGGATTCCTGAATAAAATTCTTTCGGAGTTAAACCGGATGTATGGTGTGTTGTTGTTGTAAATAAGTAAAACCTGAAATCCCGAAACCGTGAACCTACGATTGCCGGGCGATAAATGAATGTGTATATCAGGTAAGAGAAGGTGAAAGGTTTTGTGAGAAAGGATTCTGAATAAATTCTTTCGGGAATTAAACAGAAGGTTTTGTGTTGTTGTTCGTAAATAAGTGAAAACTGTGAAGTGGCAGCCGCTGTAAAGTAGCCGAGTGTGCCGGGTATTGAGGAGGAGGGATTTAAATGTAAGTGATGAATTCCAGGTAAGAAGAACAGGAGTTTATTGTATAAGAGATTTGAATAGAATTCATTCCGATTAAAAACGTGTAAAAAAATTGTGTGTTGTGTTGTTTGAGTAACGTAGAACAAAAGTGTCAAAATCGAGCGTGAAACGGGTAGCGATTATCGGGAATAGTAAGAAATAGTAGTGAAATAGGTGAAAGAGGAAGTGAAGTTAGTTGTAAAAGGAAAGTCGAGATAAAAAGTTCTAGATTCAGGAATGTAATGTATTGTCTTGTTGTGTTGTACCTAGAAATAAACTGAGAATCCAAGGTTGAACTAGCAGTTACGAGGTGAGGGAAAGAAATGGTAGTATAGTCAGGGTAAGAGAAGTGAAGATTTTGGTATAAAAGAATCTGAATAAAATTCATGGTCCGGAATTAAAGTAATGAAGAGTTAGGCCTTTTTATTGTTAGTGAAACCAATAAAAATTGCCAATCCAGCGTGAACTACGCGAGTTTATCGGATATATATAGAAAAAAAAAAATAGTGGAAAAAGTGAAATTTTTAGGTAGAGATCAGTAATATGGTACGGAAGATTAAGTGTAGTAAAGATGAAATCTTGAATTTTGTTTGTGTGTAACAATGAAAAGTACCTGAATCAGCCAGTGAACTAACCGATTACCGGGGTATAAGAAATGGTATATATCAGGAGTAAGTAGAGAAGTGAAGTTTATTTGAAAAGAATCTGAAATAGAAAGTTCCATACGTAATAAACTGAAAGTATTGTCTTACTTGTTGTATGTTTTATAACCTAAATAAAAATGCCAAATCCAGCTTGAAACTACCGAGAGTGTACGGGATATAAGGAATAAGGTAGTATGATCAGGGTAGAGAAGTGAAGTTTTTGATTAAGAGTATCAGAGAAATTTGCTCGGGGGGGGGGCACTAACTACGTAGAGTTGAGTGACCATGGAATCAATTATTAGATTAGCCGTACCCCTGTGGCTGGTCATCCGAACGAGCACAGTGGGCTTTTCCGCTATGAAGATGGTGGACGTCAATTGCTGTGTAAGCTTGCGCGGCCAGGTACGTTTGCTTAGTTAACACAGGTTGTAGAATGTTAGGTTTACGAAATGGTGATTTCCCGTGAGGTTATTCCAGAGACTAGACCATAATATGAAGCCAGAGATGTAGTATAAAATAAAATTAATGTAGTGTCTGCTGGTTATGACCACTATTTTTTTAAAAGATAGGACAACCTCGCTACACTGTTTGGTACCTATATTCTGATGTATGTATCGTCCTTGTGTTGAAATAATAGTTTAATATATGAATAATGAATAGCGGAGAACTTACTGAAATCATTGATTTAGTTAATTATGAAGAACAATGAACCTTGGGACATAAAACGAAACCAGTATATTATGAACTTTTAAATTCTCGGATATTGCGAAAAAATAGCCTTGTTAGTTGAATAAAAACCACGTAACCATAAATCAGAGATAAATTCAAAATATCGGCAGATTTATTTATGTAAAGGCGTACCGGATGAGTTTTGGTAGTAATAAAGGTGTTTGTAAAAGAATCTGAGAGAAAAAATATGTCGGTAATATAACACAGAAGTGCTTGGCTTGTTGTTGTTTGTTAACTAAATAGAAACTGGAAAATCCACAGCCGTCGAACCTAGCGCAGATTACCGGGGTATAGATTAAATGGGTAGTATGATCAGGTAAGGGAGATAAGACGAAGTAAAGTTTATGTAAAAGAACCCATGAAGATTAAAACTTGCATTACCGATTAAAGTATTGGTCTGGTTGATTTGTATCCCTACATGACCCTGGGTTAATTTGCCCTTATCGTCAAGGAGCAGGATACGCATTATGGTATTCCTGTTAAGTATCACAAGCGATAAAGGCAGCTTGAGTAAAAGTCAACCATAGTATTTTCCTTATCATATTTCGTAAAAAAATTATAACCGTTATATTACCCGAATAGTAAAAGTTATGATTGGGAGAGTTGATAAAGTAATCTACGACTGTGTGTCTCAGAGCTGAGGTCGGAGGCTATATTCTGTACGGGAGCGTGTGAAGAGTCCGCGTGTGAGACATGCCGTGGCGTGCAAGCTACTTATAAGCCTGTGTCCGGCGCGCGGTAAGCTTGATCCGAGTCAAAGTCGCAAGAGTAATACTCTAGATGTGGAATTTCTGGGAACGTATGAACTAGAGAGCTCAGATTTCTTAGTTTTTATTACAGTTGGGAGAGGTAGAAGTTAACTACAAACGAGTTTTAAATAACAGTAACACTGGCAGAGCTTGTTTGAAAGATATAGTTCAGGACCAAGAGAAGTATCGAAGAAACCTAGACCGACTTAACATCTAGGTGGTGGCAAGTAATGTTGAAAGGATCACCATAGATTTTGAAATATAAAATTATAATTCAACTGTTTTTATCTGTCTCTTGTTTCGTATGATTGTTTTCACGATACAGTATTTGATCAGTATAAGATTATCATGTCAAAAGCTTTTGTTCTATGCTTATTCAGATATCATTAGGACCCAAGTGCAAGAGGAAAACATAACGATATTATTAAATATTCATCATTTTTACAGACCGAAAAAAGATGTTTTAAGTCGCCATTTTGAAACCAGAGACAACTACAACTACTTTGTTAATTTTAGAAATGAAAGGTTGTATTTCAGATCCCTTATAAAGAAACTTCAATACGTTTTATAGTCTGGTATGACATAATCTAATTTACACAAGCCCATCCCGGTAGTTCACCTGATTTGGATTTACCTTATTGAAAAAAACAAAATAATTAAGTTTAATTCACAGGAAGTTATTATTAAGATCACTCTTTACACAAAACTTAAATTATAACCTTACACCTATATAATACATTAATTATACAGCATCGGTAGTTCCGCATGGGATGAACACAGTTTTATTTCAGTTACACAAAACCAAACCAAAAGAAGCATAACTTCCTGTTCTAATTCAAAAGGAAAGAATTTTTAAGATTCTTTTAAACAAAAACCTTAACACCTGATTAAATAAAATACAAAATTACATATACCCATGAATCAACGTAGTTCACTGGGATTGCTGTTTTATTTAGTTAACAAAAGAACAAACAAGAAAAATACACCTTTTTATTGTTTATTAAAGGACCATGAATTATCCAGATAACCTTTTACAAAACTTCAATTCTCCATACCTGATATACCTACAACATTTTATACAGGTAATACACGGAGTTAACAGTCGGATTTGGACAGTTTTATATTATTTACACAAAAAACAAAAGAAAACTGACTTAATTTTTGGAATGAATTTATTAAGATTAAGTTACCAAAAATTACTTACTTAACCTGATAACTAAGTACCACATTACTATCACCTGAACCCGGTAGTTCCCACACTGATTTTGAATTGTAATTGAAAAAAAAAAACCAAATGACCAAGACACAACATTATTCAAGTTTTGAAATGAATCCTTTATTGAGATTAATTTAACAAGCTTCACTCCATTCACCTGACATACTACCCTGACAGATTGATGTCTCGGTAACCGGTAGCTCATGCTGGGACCTGGCACTTGGCCAATTCTGGCTAGCTGAAACACAGGTAAGCCGTGCGCTCAGCCGTGACCGACCCTGGCAGGGGGCCAGTACCTTATCGAAGGTGACTGCTGGCAGGGAGCCAATATCTTCAGCGACAACTCTGAATTTTCGATGACATTTGTCTGAATTTTCGATTACATTTGTCTGAATTTTAGGTGACTTGTCTGAATTTAAAAAAACGTGTCTGAATCTTTAGAATTTGTCTGAATATTATAAAACTTGTCTGATTCTACTAGGAAAGTCTGAATAATTCAGATAAAACGTAGTAATTTCAGACTTTACTATCTCCTAGTGGTAGAATCAAATAACTATAGATGGAAAGGTCTTAGGTGTTTTATAAAAATTGTGAATTATATGACCTTGGGGTCTCGCATTAACCCCTGGGGAGGGGTCGAGTTTCCTTTAGTTTATATAGGAAAAACATATTTGTGAACATTATTTGCCCAATTTTCGTAGGAAATTAGTCAAACTTGATTAGAATTATTAGCCGAAGATATAGCATTTTAACATCCATATCCGTCCTCGATGACTCCCTGGGGGACCAGAGGAGCAGGATCAAACAGGGTCAAAATGATTAAAATTTCAAAAAATACCTGTAAGTTCACAGGTCTGATGGAAGCAAATACTCTTCATAGTCTAAAGAGCCAAATTAATAAATCACTGACCAACTTCAAGGCTCAGCATATAGTGTATATATGTCTTTAATTTGTTTCATTATTTTTTTCATTATATATTCTAACTCAGGTGACCGTTAAGGCCCATGGGCCTCTTGTTTTTTGTTGAACATTTTCTGGTTATCATTACGGAAATTATGTGATTATATTCAAACACATTTTGTTAGCTTTTTAAAAATTTTGCATTCTATAGATGTAAAACTTTATAAATTTTCACTTTACAAGATATTATGGTATCACATAAAGACAATAAATCAAGTAGAAGAAATATAGTAAAAAATGTACCTGTAGCTACTATAACAATAAATATGAATGATATTTGTACAAAAGAGCAACTGATTTATTTGAAGTCTTTTCATGCTTTGTTTTGTTATTCAGTATGATGGTCCTGAATCTGCTGATTCCAAGGTGAAGAAAGACTGAAAGTATTTTACACCTTGCTGGGAAGAAAATCTGTTTCAGAAGAAAATACCAAAAACATATTTGCCATAATGTGTTCAACAACTGGCCATACGCACTGCTGAATAATCAACAGCTGTTTCACTAGTGTTACTTCAGCTCAAACGCTGCTTGTAAACTTAGATCTGATTGGCCCATTTGCTTTCCTCACCAAAAGACTACATGGAAGGTGATATCTGATCTGGTTCCAGTTCTGACCGGGTGTAAGACACATGTAATGTGATATCCTGTGGGAGCCTTTTTCACCATTCCTTTGAGTGAAAGCATTTTCCAAATGCCAATTTCTATGCCCAGTTACTTGAAGGACAGTCACAGGCTGCCAATGTGGAGAAGTGAGAATAAGGCTTTGGAAGCAATACTGCCACTACAAGTTAGTCCTATGTTCTTGGATGGAAATAAACAGTTGCTCTGCCAGCCTAAGCACTGATGATAGGATTTCAGTTCAGAATGGGTTAAAAGCTGTACATTTTTTAAGCAGCTAAAATAAGAATGTTCTACACAAATTTGTTTGTGTTCATATATATAAATATGCAAGGATTTCAATAATACAATACTTTATGGGAATTTCTTTTTTGGTTGGTTGTAAATCACAATATGAAATTGTGTAAAAAAAAAACACCAGTTTTGACATATTATTATTCTTTTGTAATTTTGTTTTACTGAGCAAATTTATCCATTTTATGGACTGTTTTGCTGCTATATTGATTTGATTTTGGAATTGATTTTGAATCTTTTGCAAATTTAGGAAACAAACTGCTTATGGAGCCTTACATAAGATTCAAAGATATCAATACCATATCATTTTATCTTTATGTACAAAATTTGTGGAGAAATTGTCGGGAATCGGGTTAGCATTAATATCGTTAACATACATATGACACAAAAGCAATGTACAATGTACATTAATGTTAAGATTTGTTGAAAACTGTCGCTCAGATTTATTTGTCCTATTGTTCAAAGAAAGCATTCCATCTGTATGTACATTAAACAATTTGATGTTTGTATGTAATATCTACATGAATCAAGGGTAATTTTGAAATGTTAAGTATAGATATATGAACAATTTACCTGACAGGTATCTCTTTTTACCTGCTGGCTTCTAGTCTACATTATCACATGGTCATTTTATAGCATAATCCCATGATTTGAAAATGTAATATCATTGTCAAAATAAATAGCTAGAAATCACTACGAAATTCCGCAAGCTGTACATCTGAGCTGGGACCTTTAAAATGTCCATGATTGATACTGCAGAAGGAGCAAGAGAATGTATTTGAATTGAAGTTTTAATGATTTTGTTTAATACCAAAGGGTTAACTCATTGTGGATTGCCACTACAAACCTGGTATTTTGTGATCATTAATATGTTACAAGCATTCTGTTCTGTTTGTGCGGGTCTTATTTTCATTCTTTGAAAATTATTTGATACTGTGCCGTATGAAGTCTTGATCGTTAAATGTGGAATGATGAGGACATCATTTCTTGCATCGTTTTACATCATCTCACAATGTGAGCAATACTGTTTTATTTTATCGATTTAATATGTTCTATAATTATTTTGTTCTTTTTGGAAACAGAAGTTTCTCAAATTCAGTTGCCATTACTTTTTCATGCCTGATTTTACATGTAATTATCATAATTTTATGTTCCTGGGAGGCCAATATTGGAGATTATTTGAGATTATCTGCACTGGCACATATATATGTGAACTCAGTTACGTGTGTTATGTGCAGTGGTTCCATAACTTGGCATAAGCTTTGTGAATATGATTTTCCAAGTATTTTGTTAAGATTATACCTACCTCAATGGTAGATCTTAGTATATATGTACTGGTAGTATTAATTTAGTATATGAAGAGAAGCGTTCAGATGTTGATGTGATTGAATGCTAATTATAGATATGATATCAAGGCTAGCTATGACATCTTTTTTAAATAAAAGAAGGATGAAAGTTAAGGCACTCAAAATGTTTGCCAAGTGTTAAATAGGGGTAATACAAATGTATCCCTATTCAGAATAATTCTTAATTCTTATTCGTTCAAATATTTGATGGTGGTGGAGTCTGATAATAAATGTCTTCAACAAAAATTAATTTTAGGAACTTGCCCAGTGATGTTTGCAATGGGGAATATTGTCTCCCTTGAATTTGGTATTTTGAGTGAGTGAAGAGTAATTTATAGATCATGAAAGTTGAATGGCAGCTGGAATGTTTGTCCTAAGTGAGGTCGTGTGAGAAATTTTGAATATCATTGAGGGATACGTGATTAATTGTGACGAACTTTGTATGGATTTGAAATGTGAAAGTACACATTTTAATATTATGATGTAAATATTGTAGCGAGAATGAATGCCTTTAAATGGGGATTGTATGTTGAAAATTTCAAATATTATTGGATTGATCATACCTAACTTAATGATGTATAAATGGAATGATGTGTCTAGTGTGTTTAAAGACTTTGTGTTAATGATGTATCAGATATTTTGTTTGATCATGTGATAGAATAATGAAATACAATGTATTTCCAATTACTGAGCGAGAAAGGAGAACGTTTTGGATTTTATGGTTATGGATATTAATTGAATATCATTTTATATAAATTTCAAACATTTCTAGAATCTATAGTACTCATTCAGAAAGGAAGATGGCAATATACATGATTGTATAATATACAAACAACTCAAAATCATGAACGTTCTATGTGAAGGGAGTGCGAGAGTGACATATTTTTCATTTTAGATGCCTGTGATGAGAGGTGTATGTACACATTACTTTATTTGACTACATAATGTATGTTGTTAACACCTTATCCAAGGGTGATCTAGAAAAATAAAACAAATCAAAACTTTACCTCATCTTCATTTTGTTCTTAATAACACTCGACATGTCTTCTGGCTGTTCTGTAATAAGTTTTTAATCCAAATATCCAAATTATTTGAGGATTTATTATTCGATATTCCTCGCCTCTCGAAGAGAGAGGGGGGGCTTAGGGAATCCCCCTGGTTTCAGCATTGGAAAGGACAGGTTAAGGTTTTGGTGCAAATATTTACATGTGTACATATATTGTTAAAGATTTTGATTTCAAGACTAATTTTGGATAATAATTGTGTGTGATTGCTACTATGTATTTGATTGTAACTATCTATATGAAAGCAATTTTTACTGTGTATGTGTAATACATACTTTAACAGAGCTCAGTTTCACGAACATTCCGTAAAATAAAATTAATATCAGTTGTACTGAAAGAAATTGCAAATGCATATTATCCCATCAGAATTTTCATAATTTCATGAACATTCCATAACAGATAGGAAAGCAAAAAAAAAGTTACAGAAATAAATCTTAAGTTAATTAACTAATGTAAAAGGAAGTTCCTTAATTAACATTTTTAGCCCACCATCATCAGATGGTGGGCTATTCAAATCGCCTTTCGTCCATGGTCCGTCCGTCCGTCCGTTAACAATTCTTGTTACCGCTATTGTTCAGAAAGTGCGGAAGGGATCTTTTTTTAATTTCACATGTAGGTTCCCTTAGGGCCCTAGTTGTGCATATTGCATTTTGGGATCAATCGGTCTACAAGATGGCCGACTGGCGGCCATCTTGGATTTTGATAGTTAAAGTTTGTTACCGCTATTTCTCAGAAAGTACTGAAGGGATCTTTCTCAAATTTCATGTGTATGTTCTCCTTGGACCCTAGTTTTGCATATTAGCCCATCATCATTAGATGGTGGGCTATTCAAATCGCCTTTCGTCCGTGGTCCATCCGTCCTTCCGTCTGTCCGTCCGTTAACAATTCTTGTTACCGCTATTCCTCAGGAAATACTGAAGGGATCTTTCTCAAATTTCATATGTTGGTTCCCCTAGGACCCTAGTTGTGCATTCTGCATTTTGGGACCGATCGGTCAACAAGATGGCTGACAGGTGGCCATCTTGGATTTTGATAGTTAAAGTTTGTTACCGCTATTTCTTAAAAAGTGCTGAAGGGATTTTTCTCAAATTTCTTATACAGGTTCCCCTAGGACCCTAGTTGTGCATAATGCATTTTGGGACCGATAGGTGAATAAGATGGCTGACAGGCCGCCATCTTGGATTTTGATAGTTAAAGTTTGTTACCGCTATTTCTCAAAAAGTGCTGAAGGGATCTTTCTCAAATTTCATATGCAGGTTCCCCTAGGACCCTTGTTGTGCATATTGCATTTTGGGACCGATCGGTGAACAAGATGGCTGAAAGGCGGCCATCTTGGATTTTGATAGTTAAAGTTTGTTACCGCTATTTCTGATAAAGTACTGAAGGGATCTCTCTCAAATTTCATATATAGGTTCCCCTAGGACCCTTGTTGTGCATATTGCATTTTGGGACCGATTGGTGAACGAGATGGCCGACAGGCGGCCATCTTCGATTTTGATAGTTAAAGTTTGTTACCGCTATTTCTCAAAAAGTGCTGAAGGGATCTTTCTCAAATTTCATATACAGGTTCCCCTAGCATCCTAGTTGTGCATATTGTATTTTGGAACCGATCGGTAAACAAGATGGCAGACCGACGACCATCTTGGATTTTGATAGTTTAAGTTTGTTATCGCTATTCTCAGAAAGTACTGGAGGGATCTTTCTCAAATTCCATGCATAGGTTCCCCTTGTACCCTAGTTGTGCGTAGTACCTTTTAGGACTGATGCATAATGCCTTTCGGGACTGATCGGTAAACAAGATGGCCAACCGGCCGCCATCTTAGATTTAATTGTTGAAGTTTGTTACCACTATTTCTTTAAAAGTACTATAGCGATCTGTCTCAAATTTTATATGTAGTGTATTTGAAAAAGTTTGAAAAGCAGGGAAAAGATCCCTCTTTCCATTGTCAGACATAGATCATTTTTTGGTGGGCGCCAAGATCCCTCTGGGATCTCTTGTTGCATTTTGGGACCGATCGGTCAACAAGATGGCCGACCAGCGGCCATCTTTGATTTTGATAGTCAAAGTTTGTTACCGCTATTGTTAAGAAAGTACTGAAGGGATCTTTCTCAAATTTCATATGTAGGTTCCCCTAGGACCCTAGTTGTGCATATTGCATTTTGGGACCGATCGGTCAACAAGATGGCCGACCGGCGGCCAGCTTGGATTTTGATAGTAAAAGTTTGTTACCGCTATTTCTCAGAAAGTACTGAAGGAATCTTTCTTAAATGTCATATGTAGGTTCCCCTATGGCCCTAGTTATTCATATTGCATTTTGGGACCAATCAGTCAACAAGATGGCCGACCGGCAGCCATCTTTGATTTTGATAGTTAAAGTTTGTTATCGCTATTTCTCAGAAAGTACTGAAGGGATCTTTCTCAAATTTCATGTGCAGGTTCCCCAAGGGATCTAGTGCATTTTCCGACTTAACGGTCAGCAAGATGATTGACAGGTAGCCATCTTGGATTTTGATAATTGAAGTTTGTTACAGCTACATATCTCAGATCGGTCAAAATATCGGCGGCATTTATTGGAAAAATTTTTCGCAAATGTTGTACCTACGGATTCGTGTGCAGCTTGCAAAATTATGTCCGATCCTTTGTACAATAAAAAATTAGCGCTACTAGCTCACAACAAGTTTTACCGACACAAGAATAGCTCCCTAACTACGGAACGGAGTGACATTCGTATTGTCAAATTTTGGTTCGCGGCAAAATCTCGGCATTTAGTGTGGAGGGTGTTCCCACTTTCTAAAAGATCAGCCATATAATTGATCAAGCAATTTTCCAGCACTGTTTCGCGATTGAAAAAATCAAAGCGATATATAAAAATCCACTTTGTACCGGAACGTGGCAAAAGTTTTGAAACGCAAAACAAATGTTCAATCTTTACCGGTGGTCAACTATAGTGTGAGCGGGGTTAGAGAAAATTAAGGTTATCTTAATCAGTTAATATGTGCATACCTATAAAACCACCTATTATGGTAATGTAAGGCACTGCACGTGTGTACGGTTTGGCTGTGCAATAAAAATCGTAGTAAATCAAATATTAAAAATCAAAAGACCCAAACATGGATAAGAATCGGTCCACTGAAATTTTAGACGGTACGTTAGATGGTTTGTGTTGGTAGAATTAAAATCGTTTTTGAATATCTTCTCGCAGGGCAATTATACTTTGGCTCGATTATTGAATACTATCGCACGGCTGGAAAAATTACCGCCATTATAGTGAGATCATATTAGATCGTGACAATAAATGTACAAAATCATTATACATACCTATTTAAACCGGCTTGTAACGCCGGAGAAGCTCGAAACCTTTTTTAAAGCGGTCAAAATACGACTTATTAAGAATTACCTGTCATTTTTGTGGCTCGGGAAAATACTCAGGGCTCACTCTTTGAAAGATATGCCCCTGCGAAAAGTTGGCAAGTGTGTGTAGACTTTTATACGCGACTAACAAATATGCAAAACATCAGAGTGATATATTAAAACTCCTTGAAAAGAAAGCCGGCAAAGTGAATGCTGCAACTAGGACGCGTTCTCATAACGTGCTGACTTGTAGGAGCCATATTTTCGCGCCCACATATGTTTTAAGGTTTGCACACACCGGATTCTTGTGAATTGATCATCATTTTTTTACCATCTAATCGCTTGTACAAAAAAAATGTGTGCTTGACGCTGTCTTCTAAAAGATCTCACAAAAAGTCATGATATTTTGTTTGTTATCACAAAAATCTTTGTCGGAAGCAAAAATTATCAGGGCACATCTTTTTAAGAATTTTCAGAGCGTAAAATGAGTGGGACTAGGATTCGTGGTGCAGCTTGCAAATTGTCTATTTTGTACAAAAAATTAGCGCTCTAGCTCGACAACAAGATTTTAGCCGGAAAATAAATATGCTCCTTATACACACCGGGAACTTGGATAAAATCGTGGTCAAATTTGGCTTGGGGCTCAAAATCATCGGGCCATTATGGAGGTTCCCACTTCATAAAAACGCCATATTGGTCAGGAGCAATTTTTCCAGACTTTTCGCCGATTGATAGAACATTCTAAAGCGGATATTATAGACAAAACCACTTTGTACCGGGAAGATGATGCCTGGATAGTTGAAACAGCGAAAAAACAATACTCGTATACGAAATATCTTAACCGGGGGATTTCATAATGTCTTTTTAGGCGGGTAAAAGAATGCTTAAAAGGGTTGGATGATTATTTTTATACTCACGTATTTATCATGTTGCATACTCTATAGAAAAACCATCCATATGATGTTGGAAGTTGTATATACAAGATAATGATCATGAATTTCCTGATTGACGCTGTGTACCCTGCGTTTCTCGTTGCGGGCAACTAAGAATTTGATGTTCATATAGACAAATAATTGCATACGAAGATAACATCGATACCTCATAGATCGAAATACTAGGTCTGCATATATATAATAGATAACGGTCAATTAAACCTAGTGCAATTTTGTTGATATGTCAATGAATTTAGTCTAATAATCTGACGGTGTGCTAGGTACTTATTTATTTTGATGATTTCGTAATTCGGTAGGTAGTGTTTGTACATGAGTTGACTATTTTGCCAATTTGTTTATGAAGAATAGCTCTAAGGGACATCGTACACACTAGAATACATAGACCTCGGCTCTCAATAATTTCGCTAGAGGTTTCAATTGAGCTCTCATGCACGTGTCTCAGATAAATTAATAGATATTCGATAACAAAAATTAATCAATAAAAAACCAATTTAGACTGTTATAATATACACACCGACGTGTGGTTACAGCATGTTCAGTGTAAGGTGCAGCGAATAAACGCTTTCTTGCTGTTAAGTGCGGGACTAGAAACACCTTCGAACATATGTAAATTTAAGATCTGTTCGAGATCATCTTTTGTGGCCGATGATGGAATAATACTACTCTCAGTGTAGTCTTTCCAATGTATACTCGCTAGAAACACGTGGATACTAGGACCTCTCGCGAATAGTGAAATTTGGCGTATAATGTGTGATATAATTATAAAGTCTGTTAAATTAAAACAACTAGTAATGGGCTTGTTCGATAAACACAAGAGCTGATATATTTAAAACCATTTTTATGATCCTCAGCCCTCTGTAAAATTGCAAGTGTAATGAGCCGCTCCTTGCATTATGTGAATGATCGACATGACATGATGTAACAACCAACGAATGATCTCATCGTGTAGAGTAATTTATAGCAATGAACAATTAAATATTTTTCACGGACAGAGTCTTATAAATAGTCCATAGTATATTTGGGACACCATTTAGTTTTTAAAAGTCGTGACATTAACCCGTCCGACTTGTTAGAATGTTTAAGGATGTGGTTCTCATATTCATATCATTTCTGATAGCACCACAGATACGCTTTGAGTACTTTATATTTGTTTGTTTGAGGAGGAAAAAAAATGATTTAGTACTCTTGTTTGCTTTAGCCAATATCACAGAGCATTTTGACAATCTCACAAAGAAAGAATGTACTTATTGTGTTGAGCAATAGATATTTTTATATTCATATCTCAGAGTACGATCCCATATCATATTTAGTAATAGTGGTTCGCTTCTTCGAAGATTTGGTGACTCCAGGAATTTTCTGGGGGGATAGGATGGCAGTCTGTGGCGATTTGTTGTGCTATCTTTGTAGCCAAATAATAGTTACTAGCTGCTTTCTCATTGTCTTCATCTCACATAAGCACTCGCTATATGGATTTACGGCATAATGTTGTTCCTGCTTTAATCTCCTCCCTCTTTGTTTTAAAGGTCGCACTACCTTTCCGAAGCAAAACTTAAAGGTTTCTTAAAAACATTAATAACAAAAAAAATATAGTGTGATATAAGATGAGGTTACAACACCAAAAATATGCAAGATTATCCTGTCTAATGTACGTGGGAGTTCATTTCGCTGTTTTGTCGTCTGGGGACAGTGATAGTCAAACTACGCGTGGCATTTAGGACGACGGCGGGAAACATAAAACGACCCGCGTTATGAAAATTAACATTTTATTTATTCTAATTAAATAGTTCTGAAGGTGGTGATAAGTGGTCTAGTAAACGTACATGTATAGTTAATAACTTCTGCGACTCTAACAAAATATTTATCTCGTTTTACATTCCTATTTTTAAAATTAAAAAGCCCGTTTCGGAAAGGTAAGTGGCCTTAAGTTTGGTAATATACGCAGTAGTTTCTCTCTATATATATGAGGCACTCTTATAAACGATCACTCCTGCTGCAACAATCGGAAACTTTTATAAAATGGTTTTTACTTTAATGACTATCCAACATCAGCGAGAGATTCTAGTTGATCCTTTTGATAAAAGATGTACTTATAAATGTTAAATTTGACATTTCAATTGTTGATATTAAGCTTATACTTGAAAGAAATTGTTTCCTATCAAAAGGCATTACATGTATAAAATATATGAACTGATTTTATTTAGAATTACTTGTAGTGACTTAGAATTAATATATTACCTTAACTTTTTAATTGTTTCTGTTAGACTTTACAGTAACTAACTTTTGCCATACCTGATATTATTTAGCATAATCCTAATTTAATTAGTGCTTTTTTGACACATTGTTTCTATTTAATTAATAATTGTTTGATTTGTTTATGTCTTAAAAATACGACAAGCTTTTTTGATACTACGTTGTTTTCTATTTAACTTAATAATTGTTTGATTTGTTTTATGTCTTTAAATACGACAAGCTTTTTGACACCCTTGTTTCTATTTTATTAATTGTTTGATTTTGTTTATGTCTTAAAATACGACAATTTACTTTATAATAGCTTTATGGTCAAAACCCTACTTACAAATGTAGTGGACTGATCAGGACTGTATAGTTCATTCTAAAACCGACCGACTTTAGTCGGTTGCTTTGTATCTGATAGGGTAAACTAATTGATTGACATATTCCTTATAGGTTTTTTTGGTTAACTGCATGTACTACATAATAGATGCTATAATATATTGAAAATACATTTTGTCAGTATTATGTGATTTTGCTGTTTACAATTATCTATTACTAATATTTAATTCAGCATTTATAATATGACTTACATGTATATTTGTGTTCAAATGCAGGGTAAATTTAATATTGCAGTTTAAAAAATCCTTTGAAGTTACCAACATATACATACATGTAGCTATAGTATGACAAAATCATGATGTTCAATTTGAGTTTTTGTTTGGTTCAGACCAATTTTTTTCGCTCTTTTTTCAAGCATGCATGCAGATTTGCTTGAAAATTCCGATTATTCATTTAATCATACATGGTTACAGGGTATGACCGTATGTAGTTTTAAACCATGCATGTAACCACACATACATTGGTGATATCGATCGCTGATTTGATTACATTGATGAGCTGGTTTGCCATGTTGTAAATTTTGTTAAAACTTGTATATATATGTTTTTGAACTGGCCTTGGTACAATATCAGATTATCCCAGGCGTTATGTAGGACTTTAATTGTTGTAAGTTTTCTTTGTCTTTAAGTATTAAGCCAGAGCCTTAATTGGTGTGTAACTGTGTTATTATAATGTACATGTTCTATAACATGGTTTGATTGAATAGAGGAATTGGTTCTTGATTTTTACTTATAATACACAACAAATTCAGCACATGCATTTTGACAAACATCAGATAAAAGGCTATAAAAAAGTGACACCATTATTGTGACATCTTAAAAACGCTTGTTAATTATAATTATGATGTTAACGTTTGTGTGACATTGCCCACCTTTTATAGAAAGTATGTATTGCCTTTATGTGACTTCATCGTGAGAGAAATATCTCTAGCAGCTTATTACTGTTGTTAAATTAAATGTAATAATTGAGTAAAAGTTACAACTGGCAAGTCTGACTTGTTAGTATATTAGTATAGTTTGTATTAAAGCAGTTTTGGTAAAAAAAATTTTGTTTTTAGAATTTCATAATTGTGTTATGAAATGTGACACCTGTATCTGTTTTAAGATTATCTAGGATTGCTTGTCAGTCGGTGACAATTTGAGTCCTTTTCTTTTAAATAACAATAAACTTAAAAGACTCTTATTTTGTGTTTTATTTTGGCCCAAAAGACTTTAAACTATCAGCCTATAATAATACAAACTTTTTAGATTTTAGAGGACTTTTCAATAGTCCAATAGGCCTGTTAATCCTATGGGCTTTTTTCATAAAAGCTCCGAGTTGGTATTGAAAGCAATTGCAAATGAAAATGTTCCATTAACAAGAGATCCCAGAGGGATCTTGGCGCCCACCAAAGAATGATCTATGTCTGACAACAGAAAGAGAGATCTTTTCTCTGCTTTTCAAACTTTTACTACCTACTATATATGAAACTTGAGAAAGATCCTTTCAGTACTTTCTGAGATATGTAGCTGTAACAAACTTCAATTATCAAAATCCAAGATGGCTACCTGTCAATCATCTTGCTGACCGTTAAGTCGGAAAATGCACT
>SAYR01066813.1:3876220-3901252 GCA_004382745.1 Argopecten irradians irradians | reverse complement strand
GAATCCCCACCCTATAACGATACTACAATTGCATTATGAGTGCTATCTCATGCTTAGTTTCAGAGAAGAAGTCGTTTATATGGAAATAGCCAAATTGACCCCATTTGACCCCGCCCCTCAGGCCCCCGGGGGGTCAGCCCCATCATTTATACAATTTTGAATCCCCACCCTATAAGGATGCTACCATTGCATAATGGGTGCTATCCCATGCTTGGTTTCAGAGAAGAAGTCGTCAGCCCCATCATTTGTACAATTTTCAGTTAGTAGCCCATAAGGATGCTACCAGTCAAATTTTATTGAAATCCGACCAGTGGTTATGGAGAAGAAGTCGATTGTTGCCGGACGCCGGACGCTGCGGTATCCCATAAGCTCACCTCGGTCCTTTGGATCAGGTGAGCTAATAAAATCAATACCAGTTGTACGGAAAGAAATTGCAAATGCATATTATTCCATCAGAATTTTCATAATTTCATGAGCATTCCATAACAGATTCTCCATAGGAAAGAAAAAAAAAGTTATAGAAATAAATCTTAAGTTAATTAACTAATTCAAAAGGAAGTTCAATGGAACATTTTCATTTGTAATTGCTTTCAATATCATCTCTGAGCTTTTATAAAAAAGAAAAAAGAAAAAAAAAACCCAAAACCCATTCACAGGCTATTTGACTATTGAGAAGTCCTTTAAAATCTAAAAAGTTTGTATTATCATAGGCTGATAGTTTAAAGTCTTTTAGGCCAAAATAAAACACAAATAGAGTCTTTTAAGTTTGTTGTTTATTTAAAAGAAAAGGATTCTTCAATGCCCGACTGACAAGCAATCCTAGATAATCTTAAAACAGATACAGGTGTCACATTTCATAACGCAATTATGAAATTCTAAAAACAAAAAACAAAAAATTACCAAAACTGCTTGAATACAAACTCTACTAACAAGTCAGACTTGCCAGTTGTAACTTTTACTCAATTATTACATTTAATTTAACAACAGTAAAAGCTGCTAGATATTTCTCACGATGAAGTCACATAAAGGCAATACATACTTTCTATAAAAGGTGGGCAATGTCACACAAACGTTAACATCATAATTATAATTAACAAGCGTTTTTAAGATGTCACAATAATGGTGTCACTTTTTATAGCCTTTTATCTGGTGTTTGTCAATATGCATGTGCTGAATTTGTTGTGCATAATTAGTAAAAAAATTAAGAACCAATTCCTCTATTCAATCAAACCATGTTACAGAACATATACATTATTATAACACAGTTACACACCAATTAAGGCTCTGGCTTAATACTTAAAGACAAAGAAAACTTACAACAATTAAAGTCCTACACAACGCCTGGGATAATCTGATATTGTACCAAGGCCAGTTCAAAAACATATATATACAAGTTTTCACAAAATTTACAACATGGTAAACCAGCTCATTAATGTAATCAAAACAGCGATCGATATCACCAATGTATGTGTGGTTACATGCATGGTTTAAAACTACATACGGTCATACCCTGTAACCATGTATGATGAAACTTTGAATAATCGGAATTTTCAAGTCAAATCTGCATGCATGCTTGAAAAAAGAGCGAAAAAATTGGTCTGAACCAACAAAAACTCAAAATTGAACATCATGATTTTGTCATACTATAGCTACATGTATGTATATGTTGGTAACTTCAAAGGATTTTTTAACTGCATATAAATTTACCCCTGCATTTGAACACAAATATACATGTAAGTCATATTATAAATGCTGAATTAAATATTAGTAATAGAAATTGTAAACAGCAAAATCACATAATACTGACAAAATGTATTTTCAATATTATAGCAATCTATTATGTAGTACATGCAGTTAACCAAAAAACCTTTAAGGAATATTCAAACAATTAGTTTTACCCTATCAGATACAAAGCACCGACTAAAGGTCGGTCGGTTTTAGAACGAACTATACAGTCCTGATCAGTCCACTACATTTGTAAGTAGGGTTTTGACCATAAAGCTATTAAAGTAAATTGTCGTATTTTAAGACATAAACAAATCAAACAATAATTAATTAAATAGAAACAAGGTGTCAAAAAAGCTTGTCGTATTTTAAGACATAAACAAATCAAACAATTATTAATTAAATAGAAACAATGTGTCAAAAAAGCTTGTCGTATTTTTAGACATAAACAAATCAAACAATTATTAATTAAAAAGAAACAATGTGTCAAAAAAGCTTGTCGTATTTTAAGACATAAACAAATCAAACAATTATTAATTAAAGAGAAACAATGTGTCAAAAAAGCACTAATTAAATTAGGATTATGCTAATATCAGGTATGGCAAAAGTTAGTACTGTAAAGTCTAACAGAAACAATTAAAATTAGTAAGGTATTAATTAATTCTAAGTCACTACAAGTAATTCTAAATAAAATCAGTTCATATATTTTATACATGTAATGCCTTTTGATAGGAAACAATTCTTTCAAGTATAAGCTTAATATCAACAATGAAATGTCAAATTTAACATTTATAAGTACATCTTTTATCAAAAAGGATTCAACTAGATCTCTCGCTGATGTTGGATAGTCATTAAAGTAAAAAACTATTCTTAAAAAGTTTCCGATTGTTGCAGCAGGAGTGATCGTTTATAAGAGTGCTCATATATATAGAGAGAAACTACTGCGTGTATTACCAAACTTAAAGGGCCACTACCTTTCTGAAACGGATTTTAATTTTTAAAATAGGAATGTAAAACGAGATCAATATTTTTGTAGAGTCGCAGAAGTTATTAACTATACATGTACGTTTACTAGCACACTTATCACCACCTTCAGAACTATTTAATTAGAATAAATAAAATGTTAATTTTCATAACGCGGGTCGTTTTATGTTTCCCGCCGTCGTCCTAAATGCCACGCGGTAGTTGACTATCACTGCCCCAGACGACAAAACAGCGAAATGAATCTCCACGTACATTAGACAGGAAATCTTGCATATTTTTGGTGTTGTAACCTCATCTTAAGCCATCGACATATATTTTTTTTTGTTATTAATGTTTTTAAGAAACCTTTAAGTTTTGCTTCGGAAAGGTAGTGGGCCTTTAAACAAAGAGGGAGGAGATTAAAGCAGGAACAACATCTAGTAGACATACAACATAACAATCCATATTTTTACCCCCAGAATGGCAATACAGCAACACAATATTTAGACGTATTGAAAGAAAAAAAAATATTGGTAAATCTGATCATTCTTTCTGGGATTGTCCGTCATTGGAAGTAAAAGGTTACTAAATCATATTTCCCAACACAAATATAAATACCATCTTCTATTACAGTGTATATGACACTCCTTCTATTTTCGGAAATTCTTAAACTGTTGCCATATCTAATTTGGACCTTTCCTAAAATATTTAATTTTATTGCTATAAATTATCATATTGTTGTAAATGATTGTAATAAAAACGCTAATGCAATAGGTGAGATCATAAAAATTACAACAAGTGCAATGTTTTAATAAAACATTATTTTATCAAAAACATCACTTTCCAAGTTGTACTAGTTTCAGGAGTTACTGAAACTACAAATAGAGGTCATATGAACAAGGTCAACAGATATTCATTTTTCAAGGTCATCATAACGGGCTTTTTATGTCAAACTGAACATACACCCTTAAAACATCAATTTTTTTTTTTTGGTTACTAATTTTAATACTGAGATGTCAGGCTCAAACCCTGATTTAGACCAGTCTGTATTTTTACTGTCCCTAGCTTCTATACATGTACATACACTCTTACAAAACTACCTAAATATTGTCACAAAATATGTACCCGGGTACACACCGTCAGTATGATGCTAAACATGTATAAAATTGCACAGGTTTAATTATTAAGAAGCTATGATTTCGTTAGTACATGTAATCCTGCATGGCAAGACTCAATTCTAGCCGCACAGGAGGTCAATGGAAATTCATGATCATATATATACATCACTAGGGTTCTAAATGCAATGATAAATTGAAAACATCCCTTTTCACTGTACAAATCAATCCCTTTGAGTCGACCAATGTCTGCATTAAGCATCTTGTACCAAGTGAAAACTCCTTAACCTTTATATCTTTACAACAATCAAGATCTTTAAGACACACGTGGATGCCTGGGACTATTGGTTGTTGAGAAGAAGTTGTTTACAGATTATAGCTCTTGTAACCTTCACTTGAACAACCTCCACTAACTTTGCATTCTTTTTTTTTAGCCATATACATGTATCAAGTTCCATAGCCTTGTGGTTATTATAAACAGACATTTAAAATACAAATTATTTACTATGCAAAACATTAGACAAAAACAATAAGTTTTTTTCATCTCATGACAAGTGACCAAATTACAGATTTGTCTGAATTTTGAGATTTAAAAAGAAGTGCAATGTATTAACTAAAAGGTAATATTTAGCAGACTCCTTATTATGTTTTGGACACCTTAATTAAGTGTTGGTTGTTTTAGTTACAAATAACTAAGGATGTTCACTGTCTCAAATAAATTAAAGTCAATTGAAAATAGTTTGGGACTACAGCTACATGTACAAAATGTATAATTTGATTGACTGTTTAGTTATAAACACAAGGTCACTAAATCGTAATCATATATATTTCAAATGTCCACGAACTTTCTTAAAATGATATATGCACATTTTAATGCATTTTAATTTCTGCAATTAAATCTTTAATTTGTACTATATAATTAAGAAGTTTAACTATACTCAATTAATGAAATACGTGTTGCAAGATCATTGGATCTTCAATTCCTTATGTGATTTTAAGTACATAACTATTATCTTAAAGATAGTTTTAATATGAAATCAATATAAATCATAACATTCTTTGTCAAAAACAATTATTTACTACTAAGATACCAAGTACATCATGTAATACTCGATATCATTAACTTCACTTTACAAACAAACAGTTCCACAAGGTCAATGTGAATGTGTGGGTTTCATGATCAATAACTTCTAATTCAATTTTCATAATCACTGGATGGATCTTCAATATTGAAAAGTACTTCAAAGTCACCTTAATGTTTGCAGGTTATCAACGTCATTAGCACTTTTTCTTTGGTTGACTATCAAAAAGAAACACAAATCTTCTTTGTACACTTTGAACAAGGTACTGGGTACAGCGTAAGTTGATATGATTGGTTGACTATGTTACAACAGTTCCTTGTGGAGTCCAAATGACCCCCGTTGTTGTTGGCAGTTTTGGCGTGAGAGCTTGAACACTGACATTTCTCCTGAGGATTTGGTCTGTCACATTGTGCTGAAGGTATACACTCAGAAGATCCAACTGCAATTCAAACATGCATTCTTTTCCTATTTCTAGCTGCCATCACTTTTGGGACGCATACTTTTTCTTTCCTACTTCATTCACAACGCATACATGCTGTAAAGAGAGAAAAAATAAAGATTGCATATACATATATAGAGATCTACAGGTGAATTGCTAGTAAAACAATTGACTAAATGTGCATTGCAGCAACTTTTATTTCTTTCATTGTTCAGTTCTGGAAAAAAATTAATTCAACTAAGAATTTTATGATTACCCAGTATTATTAGTATTCAATGATTTAAATAACTTTTTGAAACTATTTGTGACAAGATTAAAGAACTCCTGTTCACAAGAAGCCATAGAGTATACTTCAATATATATCCAAAGATTTAGTTTTTTAAACATCATGAAATAGCTGAAAATTTTATCTAGAAATATCGTTGACCTAGGTCATTAGGAAGGTTTTGTAGTCTTCTGTGGTGCTTGTACCAAGCTAGTCATGTAAACCATCAACATTACACAAACACATTTAATTAACGTATTTGCTGTAATTAGCGCCCATGGTACTTAAAAATTTTTAACAAAGAGGGGCACTTACATCGATACAAATCATGAACGAAAAACCTCTGAAAAGGTCAGCAATATTTTAATTCTATCGGTACTGGCATAGCACATTTATCTGTCAAAGTAAACACTTTTCTTTGAGATGCATCTTACGTCGTATTAGGATATGTTATTATTATTACACAATTGCAAAACATCGTAAAATCCATGGGTGGGGTGCTTTTATGTAACTCTCAAAGAAAGAGGGGCACTTATATTAGGCGAGGGGTGCTAAGTATGGCAAATAAGTTAATTGTAATGAGGTCATGAAAGATTTCTGTACATAAAACTAAATTGGTCACACATTGATTTGTTTAACTGTAACAACATCAAAAAGGTTAATTATTGAACAAGGAAAACAATGTCTTATGACAACATTAACATGTTGGATAAGACTGCAAATCTGATAATTCAAAGGAGACAAATTAAATGTTACATAATAATTAGTTGTCCTGTTCACTAAACATAGCAACCACTAGAAAAGAAAGGTTTCTGGTCAACAGTCCATTGTAAATGGAAAAACACAAAACTTCAATAAATGAAAACAATTTCAACAATCAATAAATGCTTAAGCTACTTATAATGTCAATGACTTCAAATGAAAGGCAATGTTCCAAGATGAAAATCAATGTTACCCATTGGAAGCAGTTCCCAATACCGGTATATCTACTATTCATACCTATCAGAGTTACTCCCTTTGTCTCACTCTGCGATACTGACCCTGACAGAATGAATGAGTGTTTAGATAAAATTTCCAGATGAAAAGCAAATGAATGTTACTAATGGAAAAGCAAGGTAATAGATGAAAAGTAATAAATAAAAGAAATGATCAAACATTTTCTAAAGGAAATCATTAGATTCATTACCATCCAAGGAAATCAATATAACCAAATGATAAAGAAAATGTGATCCTAGTATGGGAAGCAATTCATTCAATGAATCTTGCCCAATGAAAAACAATTGTTCCCAGTGAGGTATCCAGTTTATGCTACCAATTTAAGAGCAACACCCAAATAGAAACGAAGAGTAATTAATAATTTTTACTGATGAGATTAACATTTTTGAGAGCTGGCAGACAATCAGAGATTCAAACTGTAATTGATAAACAATCAACAGCTCAAAACTTCACAAAAAATAACAAAAAGAAAACTTCATTAGTTCATAGTAATTGATTATACACAATAAAGCATGATCAATGTAATGATTAAAAGAGTAAAAGATGAAACAGGAAGTTAATAATAAAATTTTTACAAGGAACATAAACAATAAGCAAAAGCCTATTTCAAATTATCATAGAATGTAAGTAATATTTGTGTTTCGAGGTCGCTAACAAAACGACATGGGTAAAGTACAATTTACTGTCGATTAGGCCCACCATCCAGTGATTATGACGACATCATTAGACCATCCTCGATAGTCCAGGGGTTCTGATCACTTACGATCTCTACACCCCTAGACTATATCATAGTGAAATTGAAGGCAGCTCAGCGGAAAACATTTGACCAATCACAGGCCAGCAGAAATTTCCTTTGAAGACTACAGAGAGGGTGACGCCTAACATCAAAGCCAAATATGTACATCAAACGACTAAATTACCAGTTCTGTTCTGTTGCCTCCAGTTTTACTATGATATAGTCCACAGGTGTAGAGATCATAAGTGATCGAAACCCCTGGAGTATCGAGGATGTCATTTGACGCGAGTTTCGTAATGTTATAATCACCAGAAGGTGGGGCAAATCAATGGTTAATTGTACTTTACCCACATTGTTTTGGGATCTCGAAATCCCTGTATTATGGCTAATTAGAGGGAAAGGTTTCTTTAATGAATATAATGTTTTCGTCCACGGTACTTTGTATTATTTTTTGTGTTTTCTTTTTAAATGTTATTCATACTTTATGAGGGAAAACCATTAAACATGTTATCCATATTGCAAAACAAGGTAAAGAATGTGATTTAAATGAGTAATTCAATGACAACTACACACTGTTAAATGTAAAGTGTTTTAAATGCAAGTTCAAATGAATTATCCCTAGAAAATATGTCTTCTATTCAATGATCGTGACCTTTGACCTTTTGAATTGAAATTAGCTATTCCTAAGAAACCATTTTACTAAGGAATGTGTGTATGAAGTTCATCTTTGTCCAACTAAAAGGGAACTTATATCATCAAACAGTTGTTATACATGCAGGCATGATTTTCTGTTTTTCAATTATCATTAAATTTAAATTTAAATCATTTCAATCAAAACTCCATTTGTACTTACCTGTTGCTAGTTCATATTGTGTATACAATGTATTGGAGGTCGTTTCAAAAGAAATTATGAGTTAATAATATAAGCAGATAATTTTTAGTACTTAATGGTGAACATCAACAAACATGTATATACCATTGACATAGAATATGTATTTAAGCAGTGGCTCTCATGCATTTTTGCTGCAAATACATTAACTTGTGACACAATATCATTATATATATGGCAATTATATTCAAGCAATATGTGGTGATGGACCAGAGCTTTATATACATGTATTCAGGTGTGAAAAGATTAGTTAGCTTGCAATCACACAGTTAAATATTTATCTATAAAGCAGAAATGAAACAAGTTACAAAATAATGTTTAATATTATGGTGTCTTACAATGAAATATCTTAAAAGTTAAATAATTCATAAGATTTTGTTTTCATTTGAGATAAAGCAAAGAGTTTAAGTTTTTGAGTAGGAACCCCAAAAAAGTACTAAACGGTATTATGAATTCTTAGCATTAGTAAGAATCATGAAAGTTAAAATGATTTTCTTTATAAAATGATTGATGAATTCAGCATTGGCTTTTGAGAAGATGAACCGTAATCATAGTAAAATGATATTCTTGAAGAAATGATCTTTTATAATTATTTCAATTATATTTTAGTTAAAGATAACTATTAAGCACTATATATAATTAATTATCAAACTACAATGCATATAGTGAATTCCTGAAGGTTCAAAGAATTGAAAGTAAAAAATCCCAATAACACAGACTCGAACATTCACCATTGATACCAATAAAGAAAGAGAAAAATATACTATGGGTTTTTTCAATTAGGAGGGCATAAGCAGGATTGAAAGCAGAATGATTTGAAACAAAATGAAACAAAGAAGCGGGACTCGTACGTCATCAGTACACATAAGAGTAAACTACACATTTACACCAACAGAAAGAGGTTTTCTAGGATGAATGAGTAATTCAACACTGAAGGGAGGAAATCAGAGGCAAAAACAAAGGGAGTTAATTTTAAATTATTATGATAAATGTATAGTGTGTAGTACTAAAGTTCAACAATAGAGAGAGAACTTAAGAGATACTTTATAGCATCTCACACCAAGGGCAATGATTATGTAGGTACTCAAAACCTTTTTTCTAATCACAGTAAACAATATTGTATAGGTTCTACATGATCGAATGTACATTATTTGAACACTGATAAAGATTTTTATTGAATATTGGTGTGAATATGTGTAGCCCATACCAAATCAGATTTGAGTGATACATGTATGCATATGTTGTCTTAAGCATGGATTTTTGTTTTATTTGTTAACACAATGCGAGATGATTGAGCTGAAAAAGGCAAAAATAAAGGCATTGATGAGGGGAAGATTTCAGCTACATTTATACAGCAGTAAACAATGACCAGACCAATGACCGTATCCCCATGTCCAAATGATTTGATGATTTTTTCTTAGCTAATAAGAAAAAATAATTTTTTTTATACGTTACCTCTTATTAGCTGCACTCGCATATTTTAACATTTTAAACCAAAACAAGTTACAAATATCATACTTTTTATCACAGAATTACTTTAGAACTTCTCCAAACTGTCAATTAATATATCCTCGAGGATTAATGTGACAGATGTAAGGATTTTATACACTGAGGTCTTAATGATCAAACTTATCTAGAAATCTCGAAATATACATCAGGTTTTAATTTCTTTTAATTATAAAATTTCCGATAATCTCTACAATTACCTGTGAATTATATCTGTAGGATGATTCAAAAGAAAATTTTCCAATAAAAATTTCCAAAATAATGAAAATATCAAGAAAATGTTGCTAAACAAACAGCTTAATTTTCAGAGCAATTAATATACACAAATATTTTCTCATTGTCAGATTTTGTAAAATCGTAGATTTGTTCTCCAACAGTATAACCATAAAAATATTGCAAAATATACTATCAGCAAAATAACATGTATAGTATAGCCTATAGTATAGGTCTCATATTATAATAATTCAAAAGCAAGATGTGATTATCTCCCTTGGCATTGGATATATCAACAGTAGTTTTAAAGAGAAGCTTAAAGATTCTGTGATAGCACTGTAGTCAACCTGATAAGCACACATGTATTCAAGTTAATAAGTACACAATGTGTTTACAAGAACGCATTTACAGAGGAAAATTTCCATGCAAAATAATACAATCTACTGCATGAGGGGAAATAGTAGATTAGAGTTTCTTTTGTTGAAAAATTAGAAATCACTTTTGCAGAAGAATAAATATAAAAGGCAAAACAAGTCAATGTAACTGTTCCGATAGTTTTAAACATCCACTTTTCCTGCACATAATTAGGCTTTGACTTCAGAATTATATAGGTGTGCTTATTAGGTGAAATGCAGTGATTAAGTATGATATCTATCTTGTTGTTATCAAACTGCCTGTTCATTCCACTACTCACGTTCAGGTCGCGGTACATTTCATTGTAGTCCAATGCATAGCCTACAATGAACTCATCAGGAAGTTCAAATGCTGTATCTGAAAAGTAGAGCAAACGCCAACCTATTTAGATACAGTCTGTTGTCATATCTACGGTACTCACATTGAGATCCCGGAAATATTCGTTGTAGTCTATTGCGTATCCGACTATAAACTCGTCGGGAATCTCAAAGCCTGTGTCTGTAATGCAACAAGAGGCATTTTAAACAATGTACAATCAATTAACAGATATCCACTAGAAGTATTGTGTATAAATTGTCCTCATACAGAATTGAGAGTGAATACCTCAAATATGGTCCAATATAAATATTCATCCTGCAACTGTTCCACATATATACTAACCGATAACTACTGCCGTATAAACTTGGCTTTATCCGTCAATACCAAATGCTTTATCTGTCAATACGATCAGGTGAAATTTGTTCCACATCTGACAGAACTTTTTCTAACTTGACCGAAAACTTAAATTATCTGGTGAATGAAACGTCATCCAGGCCCACTGAAAAGGTGACGTCACATTCACCAGAGTGATGTATTTTTACTATATTGAAAATCTTGCATGGCGGCGCCGTCTTTTTCTTGGCTCATGGCAACAGTATATGGTAAAATAATTATGTGATGGGTAATTATTGTTTTTTTAAAGTATTTTCCTATTGCTTTAGTGATATTACACACTGAATAGAATTACTAATTGGTACTGTTTGCGAATGCACTATTATATTTCCGTCTGAAGTAAAAAGGAGTACACTCTCATTTGGTTTAGTGAATGAATCTTTTCCTCCGCATCAAAGAAGCGTCTTGCTTCGAGCGAAACCAAGTAAATAACCGGCAATTTACTTTCGTTTTGAATGTCATAATAGTTGCAGGAAAAACGGAATGCACGGTTAGTATGTTACAATACAAGGTTTATTTTGGTGCTTGATACGGAAAACCGAGATGACTCAGCACAGCCTCGTCATCTCGGCTTTCCTAAGTCTTGCAAAAAATTAACCTTGTATTTTAAGATACTATAACCATGAATTCTCAATGTACTCTATATCTATCTAAGTCTATACTTCTAAAGCTGCCCCATAAATAAATGGTATACATGTTATTGATTATGTTGCTTAATTACGTACAATATTTATGGACAACCTTGGATAAATCAGCCTATAATGATATATAAATATGTAGTTTCAAAGCTATGCAATATAATTATGGAAAAGAACCATCGAGCTACACACTACAAGGTAGCCTTACTTGGTGTCATAATTTTATGAAAGGTTGGTCCAAATTTTATTTTTTTCAAGCACCTCCTTATTTTTACTTCTTCATTTTTGTAAGTGCACTGGGTACTTATTGAGCGCTTATCGGAGCAAATACAGTATCAAAAATGTGTATCTACCTAAATGACATAAATTTCAATCAGACATCATTGCTAGAGGTAGTATATAATATCACAGCATTATTACCTAATATCAATCAATGTAACCATATACATGCAAATATAAAATCTGATGACAAGTCGCCATGCTATCAGATATTGGTGCAGATGGTTCTTTTGTAGAATCAGCACGGAAACATAGAATATTTGTATCATCCAAAGATTGGTGCAGTACATACTGACTGTTACAGTATTTTTGGTACAAAAACGTCAAAATTTCCCCCACGCCAAAGTATTGCAATTAATTTACGGTACTGATTAATATTGCCTGTTCTAATTACAATATAATATTATATATATATATACAGAACATTAATTAATATGCATATATTATATATATATACTATAACTACCAATACATACAGATATCAGTACATTAAGATAATTATCTATTTTGACACCAACATATAGTTGTAGGGGTTGATTATCATTATTGATCTATATATATAGTCTTAGAGATATATATTGTGTACGTGCAGTTTCTGACATAAATCCCGACACCCACGTTAGTGTAATTAATTTTCCTATATTGATTCATTGAAAGCATGCCTCAATGAAACGCATCCAAAAATAGCGAGGTGAATCTATTATTGATTAACGGTTACATAATAAATCTGGGATAAAATGGATGTATACATCAACGTTATCTGATTATCTGACCATTTCCTTATTCATGCAGTCTGGAGATAATTTGCTCCTCTGATACAATGTCACATTCAGGAACAAGCTCGTAGAATTCTATGCATGCCTTTATTATTAGTAGATTAAATAAAGAGAAAAGTCAAAACGTAGGTCACATTGACCTGTTTTTGACATTAATAGACCTGTTTAAAAGCAAACTGTAGGTCTGTTACAAGTATCCGGGCACAGGTTGTCTAATTAGGGATGTAGTCTGGCCCTGAAAATGTGTACCTAGGTACCTGCCTTAATTATATATGTCTGTATATATACGTAAAACTCAAAATAATGAAGTACAAAATCTCACTCATTTGTTCTGTTTTCACTCACAAAGGATGAAACTCCATCTGTTCAGAACATGTTTTCATTTAACAAGCTACAAAACCTACAATTTTTATTTCGATCAAAGGAACTTATAAATGTTTCACTGAAGTCATGATAACAAGAGAGACTGTCCCTATTATGAAGACGTCACTCTTTTGTACCTCCTGTTGTGCATGTGCTGGAGAACAACTCATGTGTGCGACAGAGGACAAGCTGGTTAGCTCTGTTATGTTATATTAGCTTATGATTATACAAAAAGTTCACAAATATTACAAATTGATGCTTAAAAATGGATACAATATCGTTAACAGAAGAATACTTCACTCTTATGAATAATCATGATTGCATTGTGAATCAAAACTCTTGAAATCTGCAGGTAGTCTCACACAGCAGTAAAAGGTAAATATATTTGGGTACTCTAGGAAAAAAATTATCACCTGTGACAGCCATTATAAACTGTGCAGTTGTCAGTATAATGTGACCAGGTGGGGTATGTTGTCAGTATAATGTGACCTGGTGGGGTGTGTTGTCAGCATAATGTGACCTGGTGGGGTGTGTTGTCAGTATAATGTGACCTGGTGGGGTGTGTTGTCAGTATGATGTGATCTGGTGGGGTGTGTTGTCAGTATAATGTGACCTGGTGGGGTGTGTTGCTCTGTACGTGTCTTTGGCAGTATGCTTCAATGATATAGCACTATAAAAAGGGCAAGAGTTCCACTATACAAGAAGACACAACACCAATATACCGCAGTCTCCCAAAACAAGCACCTCACACTACATACACGTTGTGCACCGCATACATGGTCGAATGTCCTTACATGACCTTGGCTGTTAATAGGTCGTTAATTGATCAAACAAACAAACAAACAAACAATTTGTGCAAGTAAAGGTGGACAGGGGGACACAACTCGAAAAAACCTTTCCCACAATACAAATAGATCAAATTTGATTGCTTCATGCTGACAGTTCATCACAATACAAAACAAGAAACACTCTACACCAAAATTAATTGCATTCTCAATTTCACCAAAACCATGGTTCCATATGCTCAAATTTCAATTTACTTCTTACAGTGTTTTGTAAACTCCATCAATTTCAACATCTCAAAAGTATCATCATTAGTACATGTAATGTTAAAGAGGATGCAGGTATTTGGAAGCCAAGTGGCACAATTATAGTGAATAGAATCCCTTTTGTAGAAACAAGTTTATATTTCTGAAACAATCTGTAAGCTTCATTTAATAGTCAATTTTACCAAAAGTAAATTGTTTTATTGATCAATTTTATTTCAAAGTCACTTAAATTAAATCACAAAGGAGATTATTCTTGGATTGAGTCATAGAGGTAAGACCAAAGTGGCATAAGATGTCAACATTTCCAGTATTATTAGGCTATTCACTAGCTGGTAGAATGAATGCCAAAATTTCCAGTATAATTAGATTATTCACTAGCTAGCAGATGAATGTAACATTTCTAGTATTATTAGGCTATTCACTAGCTGGCAGATGAATGTCAATATTTCTAGTATTATTAGGCTATTCACTAGCTGGCAGAATGAATGTCAAAATTTCCAGTATTATTAGGCTATTCACTAGCTGGCAGAATGAAACTCAACATTTTCAATATTATTAGGCTATTCACTAGCTGGCAGAATGAATGTCAAAATTCCCATTATAATTAGATCATTCACTAGCTTGCAGAAAGAAAGTCAACATTTCCAGTATCATTAGGCTATTCACTAGCTGGCAGATGAATGTCAGCATTTCTAGAATAATTAGATTACTCACTAGCTGGCAGAGAGAGAAAAAAATCACCATTTTCAGCCTATTCCCTATCATTTGTTTAAATGTTTAATCCCACAAACTTCCTACATTTCTACTTACAGTCAGGTCTATACCCCAAAATGGCCGATCTTCTCACCGTTCTCTTCACACATAAACTGAAATCAACAAATAAAAACTTAAAATAAGAACTCACTCATCAATACATCAAACTGATAATCTACAGTGTGCATTCATCATTTTTATTAATTTAGAGAAAAAGTAGAAGAAGCAGAATATTGCTATCACAAAACAAAACATACTGGGTCATCTGAACAGGATACATACATTATTAAATATCTTTGATATATAATTTAATACCTTTTAAATTGTTCAAAAACCTCACCTTGCAACTTTCACCATTTTACATTCAAACTGTTTTAGATGTTCAAGAAGTCGTTCCATTGTCCTACCAGTGTCTACAATGTCTTCTACAATTAGCACATTCTGGAAATGTAAACAGACAGATTTGAAAATTGTAAAGCATTGAACATTTATGACTTCACACATCTACAGGATATTGCTTAAGATGTTTTGTCAGTTTTAACTCTATTGTATATCATTTAAAATGCTAAGCTTAAAATTAGAAAATGTTCAATTTGTAGTTTCCTTTTATGACATGAATAATAGACATTCTATAAGATACACGAAACATAATTATCTTCTTTTAGTTTATACTGTTACCTGATGTTGAATTCTTGTTCTTTTATCACATTAGTATGTATTTAATGTCTTAAGAGTTATCTACCCTTGTATCGAGTTATCTCCCTTACTGCTATTAGAGTATCAGCCAAGTTTCAATTGTCATCTCTATTCTTTAGATGGCTTACATAGTACTTACCATTAATTTGGTACTTTTCTATATGTCTTGGGAGTTATCTACCCTTATCTCGAGTTATCTCCCTTACTGACATTTATATAGTAAATCTCAGTAGCTATCTCTATTCTTTAGATTACTTAATTACCATTAATTTGGTAATTTCTCATTTTTTTTTTTAATTAACAAATTATAACTTTTGAAAGAAAAAGGAAACTATTTATGTATGATTATTTAACATCGTATGCTTGATTCTTGATGTATTTTGAAGTCAAAATAATGGAATGATGATATGTGATGTTTTTAGCTGAATTCATTTACCTTGCCCTTGAGATTTTCTAAACTATCACCTCCAATCACTTCTATTTTGCCGCTAGATTGGTCATCCTGGAAAATTTCGATTAAATACAGTCTTTATGTACAATTCAATGCTTAAAATAAAGATAAGAAAGCTAAAGCACTTTCTATAATAGCAAATGTGAAGCTGTGAAAGTGATACAAAATTTGAGTACATATCAAAGATTTCATTTTAATTTAAAATTGATGCAATTATCTTATCACATCATAGCAGAATATCTTTATGCTAATGAAACTCATTCTACAAATACATTTATAATCATATTTAAATTTGTCAACTTTTTACTAAATTGTAAAATCCAATGATTAAAAGAATTCTTAACTACACTTACTTGAATTTTCTATTGTCATAATGTGTATATATTCAGTAAAGAAATGCTAATTTCATTTATCAAGAAGTGAAAATAATCGTGATACAGCTTGAAATGCAATGAATAAACTCCACATGCCTTATTTCATAATAACACACATACCACGTAGCTTCTAAGACGTATAAAGTCCACAGCCAAAGGAAGCGGTTTCTCCATATGGCTGTTCATCTGTTTTATCCTGTCTAATAAATCTGTGAAGAATTTGTAACCCCCTTTTAACACACACAGCGCCACCATTCCTTCTGATGAAAAGTCTCGTACAATGTCTTGTGCTAATCGCTCAATTCTGAAACATTATAGAACAAACATAAGCGCCTAGGGTGCTTCAAAAATTGAAGCAAATAAGTGAGCCCTTAATAGAAACAAATTTGAACTAGACATTCATAAAACTATTCTACAAAGTAAACCATAAATCAATTTGCAAAAGAAATCAGTAAGGAAATCAACACATTTTTGTATTTTCAGTCGGCATTTAATTTGAAGAAAGTGACATTGAAGGCTAAAAAAGAATAAGGGATGCTTATTGGGTCAAATACAGTACTTATACATAGTTCTTTGACTAATATAAGCAGGGCTCTATAAAAATAATTCAGATAATTTTTCAATTCTTTTGTAATTATGAAACCCTTTAGGGAACTATATTGAATTATAAACAATATATAATTATTAAGTCTCAAAATGGTATGGTATTTAAGCATATACATTCAACTAGGGTTATTTTCCCTATATTCATGTTTTACTGATTTTGAAATCTGTCAATTCAAAACGCCAGCAAAATATTTTGAATTTCACTGTGTTAGGCAAAAGTGCTAACATTGCATAAATAGGGATCGGTTAATCGAAAATTTGAAGAGCTATACAATAACCCAGGACTCACCTGTCATTTTTGTGTCCCTTCTTATCTCCATCCCCTTCCTCCAACTCCACCTCTCAACTCACCTGGCCTTTCTGATTATATGACCCCAAAAAGTAACTGCATGAAGACTGACTTTTCTTTTTTAATACAAAATGGAAGCCCATCAATCTATTACTAGTGAGTCCATACTGTATGATAGCCCCTTACTAACAGCCTCCCATCCCCCTATGGTAACACATGATTGACTTACCTGTTTAATACCTCCTCCCCCTATGGTAACACATGATGGACTTACCTGTCCTTTAATACCTCCTCCCCCTATGGTAACACATGATTGACTTACCTGTCCTTTAATACCTCCTCCCCCTATGGTAACACATGATTGACTTACCTGTCCTTTAATACTTCCTCCCCCTATGGTAACACATGATTGACTGGTACTGTCTTTAATCATGTCCCCTGGTATAAGTATTCTGTCCAGTGTGTCCCTTGGGTAGTGCTTTTGGAATACAGAACATACCGAGGGTATACCCACTTGCACCATCCTCGATCTGTAAAATATAATTTGATTAATTCATTTGTTACTTGCACAATAAATTGAAGATATTTCATTACATTTTTCGTAGTGAAATTAAAGAAGCATCAATTCTTATATTTTCACTAGCTTTTGACCAATCGGAATGCAGCATTGACAGTGAAAATATTCTTTTGATTGTCATTAGTTTTTGCACAAAAATGACGTCATATTTTTTGTATAGAAACATGATTTTGTGCTCACAAAAATATGACATAATAATCCACAAGGGTAAATAAACTCTGTGCAATACAATGGAGGAAATAAACCTTGGCCAGAACTAGTAGTAATTGTCTTCTGTAAATGGCAAGCAAAACAAGAGGGCCCATGTGGCCTTAACGGTCACCTGTGTTTCAGATACTAGAATGAAACAAAGACATGCATATAAACACTATATATTTGCCCATCAGGCCCTTGAAGTCAGTCAGTGATTTTATAAATTTGACTTTTTATTCTATGAAGATTATTTGGTTCCATCAAATCTGTGAAATCAGAAGAAAGATTTTTGAAATGTTATCCATTTGACCCCTTTGCGCCCACCCCTCTGGCCCCTGGGGGTCGGCCAGGACCAATATGGGATATGATGTTAAAATGCTATCTCAGACTAATAATTCTAACCCAGTTTGACTAATTTCCTATGAAAAATAGGCAAATAATGATTCATAAAATGTGCTTTTTTCCTAATAGTAAACTAATAGTAAACTTGACCCCCTCCCCAGAGGAAATCATCTGGACCCCAGGCCATGAAATTATCACAATGTTTGTATAGGACTTTAATGAACCTTTCAAATCTATGCAGAAGTATTGTTGTGATTCTTACCAGTTCCAGAATTTTGCCAGAAGAAAATTTGTAAGTTTTAGCTTTATTGCCCGTTTTTGGCCCTGCCCCTAAGGCCCTTGGGATCAGGTCATAAGAAAATTTTGGTTAATTAAGATTCAAATGGTCATCACATAGGGATAATTCTTGACATACAATTGACTAATTTGTCTATTATAATGACTAAATAATGCTCAAAAATTCGTTTTTCCCTTTATAACTACAAGTAAACTTACCCCTCCCAGGGGGAAACCTGAGACCCAAGGGTCATATAATTCACGAATTTCATAAAACACCTTAAGACCTGCCTTTTTTATGACGAGTATCTGATTCTACCATTTCCAGTATTTAGAAAGAAGATTTTTAAAGTTTAGGCCTATTTGCCCCTTTTGGCCCCGCCCCTGTGCCCTGAGGGGGTTGACCAGGACCAATATCAGATATGATATTAAAATGTTATCTCAGGCCTAATAATTCTAAACAAGTTGGGCCTACATTTCCTATGAAAATTGAGCAAAAAATGCTCATAAATGGTGTTTTCTAGTAAACTTGACCCCCTCCCCAGGGGGAACCATGAGACCCCAGGGTCATATAATTCACAATTTTTGTAAAGGACCTCAAGACCTTTCCATCTATGAGTATGTGATTCTACCATTTCCAGGATTTCAGAAGAATGATTGTTTGTAGTTATAGCTAGTTTGAACCCCTTTTGACCCCACCCCTAAGGCCCCTGGGGTCAGTTATTGGAAAATTTGGTTAATAGGATTCAATGGCATCTCATACGGATAATTCTGACAATATTTGACTCATTTTCCTATACAAAATGATCAAATAATACTCAAAAAATGTGTTTTTCCTTAATAAACTATAGTAAACTTAACCCCTCCCCAGGGGGAAACCTGAGACCCCAGGGTCATATAATTCACAATTTTTGTAAAGGACCTCAAGACCTTTCATCTCTACGAAGAGTATGTGATTCTACCATTTTCCAGGATTTCAGAAGAAGATTTTTGAAGTTATAGCCTATTTGACCCCTTTTGACCCCGCACACTAAGGCCCCTGGGGGTCGATTAATGGAAAATTTGGTGTAATAGGATTCAATGGCCATCTCATACGGATAATTTCTGAAAATTATTTGACTCATTTCCTATTACAACTGATCCAAATAATAGCTCAAAAATGTGGTTTTCCACTATATAAACCATAGTAAACTTAACCCCCTCCCAGGGGGAAACTCGAGACGCCCAGGTCATATAATTCACAATTTTTGTAAAGGACCTCAAGCCTTTCATCTACGAAGAGTATGTGATTCTACCATTTGCAGGTATTTCAGAAGAAGATTTTTGAAGTTATAGCTATTTTGACGTTGCCGCCATAAGCACTGGGGGTTATGGGAATGTTATTAGGATTCCTAATTTCAGCTTTAAATATATCTTTGACCTTTTGCGGCCCAACCATGGTCCAGTAGAAAGGTTACGGATAAATCCTCTTAACGGATATTCACATAAATTTGACTCATTTTCTAATTACAAATGATCAAATAAATACTCAAAAATGTTGTTTTCCCTATATAAACTATAGTAAACTTAACCCCCTTCCCCAGGGGGAAACCTGAGACCCAGGTCCATATATTCACAATTTATGTAAAAGGACCTTATTGATCCTTATCTATGAAGAGTATTTAATTCCATCACATCTGTGAGTGGAGAAGAAGATTTTTGAAATTTTAGTCAATTTTACCCCTTTTAGCCCCTCCCATAGCTCCCTGGGGGGTGGGGACCATATAATTCACAATTTTGATTGGCCTTATGCCTTAGAAGGTTTGTGCAAAATTTCATTGAAATTGCTTCAGCAGTTTTGGAGAAGAAGTTGAAAATGTAAATTGTTTACGGACATACGACGGACGACGCACGACGCACGACGCACGACGCACGACGCACGACGCACGACGACGGACAAAAGGCGATTAGAATAGGTCACTTGAGACTTCGTCTCAGGTGACCTAAAAATGCATAAAATAAATAGAATATTCATGGTTTTTTTCCCCCATATTACTGGTAGTCATCAAGATACAAGAATATCATCTATACATGTATGTGGTTAGAACTAGAGCTGTCATCGATACAAATGATATTGAAGTATTGATGATTTTCATCTTCCGATATCAGTTTCTATTTTTCGAAATCGATACAATGACCGAAATTGTACTTGATGACCTACCTATGACTTAGTAATATTGGAATTTCAAATGCCGACGAATTATGTATTATTTTTTTACAGTCTACCAACTTAATATATTTTGTAAGGTTCCTGATCATTTTAACTCAATGAATTTTTAACATTTACCATGAATTATATATTAAAAATACTCGGCAATAGTTCCCGAGTGATGTGCATTGTTTCTGTTCATAAACCGATTATGTAATATACAAAACGACTGTTCCAGATTTAATCTTTTTCAACGCTAGAATTTTAGGCTGTTTTACTTGCTCTTTGCAAGTAGATATACCAGAATAGAAAGTGACCAAAAATTTGTAAAATTTGAGCCCTTTTTTTCTCAACAATACGATTGTTTCAATACATATCAATAAATTGGGGTATTTTATATCAATGACAGCTCTAGTTAAAGCACTTACTCTATAGGAAACACTGATAATCGTTGATCTACAGAGATATCTAATTATACAGCTACAACTATATACAACTAATTACTTGTTGTTCATTTTAAGTGTAAATAATTTACCTATTTATCAAATAAACGAAACAATATCTATTTGCCTGTTCACATGTATATATATATATGTGGGGGGTCAAATGGAGGTGCAAAATGCCATCTCTGCCTATTTGAATACTCTGGTTATTTGAATATTTTCTTCTGGAAAATGACTTATTCAAATAAGCGGAATCCTCTGTATAAAAAAAAATTTCTGCATGTATTTTTGAAGTTGAGAGACACATGTGCTGTGAAATGTTTAACATATTTTACTACAATGTTTAATATCTATTTCATAAAAAATACGCTTATTGATAAAGTGATGACTGACAAAATTGAATATTACACATACTAGGTTTATATTGTGGTTTTTTTTTCTGTTTCTAGTCACAGAGTCATAGTGGATCAGATAACCTTTCTGACAAATTTTTGTTTTGTTTTAATTTGATCTTTCTAAAACACGTGGTGACGGTGACCTATAGATGTAGTGAATGATATAAATACCAGCTGGTATATACATGTATATCGGTAGATGTATATCACTGTAGTTTTATTTAATGTCACTGCAAAACAAAACTACACTCATAATTAGGATACTGTACTTCGATACCCATACCTACATACCTGTATATATAGGGCTCGGAATCACTAACACCAGCAGATATATATTATAATATATGTAGTAACTTAATACTAAAATCAATACATCTCTAATTCATTTTAATAATTTTCCAGACCTACATTATACAGATTTCATTTTACCACAGAAGGTCAGATATGGGCCTTGATCACTGAACATAAATAAATCTGCATCAAATTGAACATCAATATTTAACATGACAATATACCGTATTCGACCCAATAAGCGTCCCCTTTTTGAGGCCTCAATTTCAATTGTCAAGGCATAAAGACCAAAACTACTTAAAACTATAGTTTTTGCAATAATTTCATCATATTAGTACCTTTTCAATTGTTCAATTGTATGCCCTCAGGCCAGGGCACTTATTGGGTTGAATAATGTACTCGGAATTGAGAGGGTTTAACAGTGGCATATATAATCAGTGATTTTCTCATAGTTGGTACAAATAGTATTGGTTACCATATAGATTAGTGTTTGTTTACATACATGTACCTGGTACATTTTGTATATTAAACATGATCTACTGTATTTCGAGGGGAATGTTTAACCCATTTTTTTCCTATAAACAGGACTTCCCCTTATACAAGGTACAAATACTGAAGGATATACCATGCTAATGTACATTTGTATATAAGCTGTGTTCATAAAATGGCCTTGGTAATCCTTATCTAAAAGTTCAGCTAACACCCTGTACATGACCTCTGATCATGATGTGACATCTGAATGCCTATATGTCCATACTATATAACACAAACTTTAGAGAAGATAAAATCTGAACTACTTTTTAATGTTTTAGCCTACTTATTTCGAAATACGGTAATTAAAAAATACCCCTATTTTTAGAAATGATGTTACAATGTGTTTCATTATCAATATAATCATTAATAGTTATGATTCAGTAAAAATATGATTTCTGAAAATTGTTTATAATTTCCATTGAAGAAATCTGCTGTATTTACATGTTATTTGCGGTATGAATCTTCCGTTATCTGGTATTGTTAATTTATGAATGCTTGTGTTCTGTATATTTAAAGATAATAATCATGTACAATTGAATGTATTCAACTCAAGAAGTGCACATGGTGTTTTCAAAAGACCTAAAATTTATTTCACAAAATCATATGTAATTAATCTTAAGTCATTAATCAATTTGCAAAAGAAATAAAAGAGAGAAACTATATTTTATTTTGAGTAAAAAGAAGCCTAAAAAGGGGACTGCAGGAACAGCACTAGTACTAGTGAAATTCAAAGTGAATATATTATACTAGTTATAGTACTGTACTAATAGAGCTTGTCAGCTGCTTGTTTTAATTATCATTAACTTGCATTGTTAGGATTTATACCCTAGATTGCGACACATTGATTGTGTTTATAACTCTCATCAGATGTGGAGACCTATATTGTACATGTGTATAATTTATACTGTATAGTTTTAGTTTACAATTTAATAGTTACAACATTTGCTGTACAAACAGAGAACAATTAATTCACAAAATGCAAATTAAATTGAAAATTCGCCAACAGGTATTGATTGCAATAGATTGATATCCAACAATTTAAAACAAATATAGATCTAAAACAAAAACATTAGCAGAAATTAATCTAAGGCACAATGGTACAAAGTGTATGTACTATTTGTTAAAGAAAGGGAAAACAAGTAACTTTTGTTTACACTAAACATTACTACTGTTTCATGATTTCAGTATAGTAGCAGTAATAAACCACCTGTATGTTATGTTGTTGTATCACTTGGTTTTGCTCTGCTTCCTTAAAATAATATATGAGATGAATATAGCCATAAAATTTATCACATCAAATGCTTAATATGCTATAAATTATTTAAGACTTTAAAGCTAGGGTTCATTTACAGAATAACAGGTATAGACCTAAGTAAATGCAAAACTGACAGTGATGAGTGACAGTTCTCACACAGAGCTCAAGTTCAAAATAACCATTGATGTGAATCTTATTTGCATACAGTACAGAATAACTCACCACAATGCAGTCTCGGGGCGTCTGTCCGTCTTGTAATTTATCTTGAGACATTTTGTACATAAATGATCTGACTGAACCTATTCCTTTAGTCGCACTACCACACAATTTCACTGTAACCACATGGCATATAATGTACCTGGATAGAGGTCAACCGGAAGTGTACCTATCGGGCTCGTTCGATTTGCATTGCATGCGCGAATGGACAAAATGACGCTGAATTTGCTGGTGGGTTGAATCGATATCGATAATTATAATTTACATGTAACGTGGTTAGCATCCCCGGCCATAATCACCGGGATGCTAAACTGGCATGAGTAGTACAAAAATATAGACTCAAATGTACATGTAAACATAGATATTAGTGAATTATGGAAATTGAGCCCCTTTGTAAATGGAAATGATTTCTTTGATTAATAATGATTATTTCCAAATATTGCTTATTAAAAACGGCGAAAAGTACCAGAGATAAGATACTATCAAAATCTCGTAAAGTGTTATTTTCTCCGGCTGGCGAACAGCCTTGGTGAAATATCAATAATCAAGCAGTCTTCAGACATCAAATAATTAGGGCGTACAGGCTAGGCGTGTTCCATGCACATAAACTATATCAAATATGAAATATAACTCATTCAGGAGTACAAACCAGTAACACACGAGCACATTTTCTTTAACAAGAGGCCCAGAGGGCCTGTATTGCTCACCTGGTTTTTTGTTAGTAATTATCACAAGACTCTGACAATTAGAAAAATAAGCAAAATTGACTCCCAAAGTTTAATTTTGAATCACAACCATACAATGATGCTATTGATACCGTACAAATATGCTATCCAATACATAGGTTCAGAGACAAAGTAATTTATATGAAAATAGTAGCCTAATTGACCTTTTTGACCTCGCATATATTGTCGTTTAAGGCCAGGGGTAAGCCCTATCATTTGTACAATTTCAAATCCCAACCCTATGAGGATGCTACCATTGCATTATAAGTG
>SAYR01066813.1:3844117-3874237 GCA_004382745.1 Argopecten irradians irradians | reverse complement strand
TTTTTTTTTATCGTGGAATAATTAATTCTTCCTTGTTTTCATACCAAATCTGGCTTTCTGATTGGCCAATATTTTTTTTGCATACCACTATGAAAAAAAAAAATCCGAGAATGGCGCGAAACCCCGACGTTATCGTGACGTCACAATAGAGACATTGACGTTGCGTATTGATTCGAAAAAAAGAGTCCCTTGAAAAACCACTGTAATGTTACATTTAAACATACTTCATTTTATCAAATAGAGTATAAAATTAATTATAAGTATTGATGTCACTTTTTTTTAATTTTATTGGGTTATGAAAAGAAAAATTGTTTGCAAACTTTTGTGAGAATCACACAGTTTGCAAACATTTTTTTTCATACCCCGATAAAATAAAAAATAGTGACATCAATGCTTAAATGAAAAAAAATAATGAATAGGCCAATCAGAAAGGTAGAGACAAAGAAAAAATGATTATTATTGGCATATAACGATAAATCCGCCATACTAATCAACGATTTTAACCACCAGAATCTAATATATTATTACATGGTAATGAACGCATTGCATCATGGGAAATATGCATCCCGTTCTGTATACATTTTAAAAGCATCTACCAATATTCATGAAGAAGACCGGAACCGTGTCATTATTTAATAATGATCAGTGCAACCTCTAGAAGATTGTCATCGCATGAAACCATGCACAGACACTTTTTGCTAATTCTCTTCAGAGTTCGAATGCTAATTACTATTTCATAGTGATTACATGTAGCTAAATAAAGCAATATCTATCGTTCCTAGAACCTAAGTTGAATTACTATTGTATCGGTGCATACACAGTACACGTGTACTTTTGTGTGTTTGATTAAATGAACGTCTTATTAACAGTCAGGGTTATGTAAGAACGGCCACCCATGTATGCGATGTGTTGCGTGTGTGAAATGAGTGGTGCGTCTTTTGGGAGACTGCGATATTATTCGTGTTGTGTTTTATTCTTGTATTTGAGGAACTGTTGACCTTTTTAAAGTAATATCACACTAAAATATGCTGTCGAAAAAAAATCTCAAACAAATATACCCCACCCGGTCACATTATAGCAACAACTGGCAAACCAGTCGTCCCACTTTCTTTATGACGAGCACTAAGCAGGAACAGAAGCTACTAATTTTATAGACAATTCTGTGTCTCGGCCAGGGGACAGCACCCAGAGCCTTCTCATAGGGACGAACACTCAACAGAAGGCCGAAAAATGATGCGGTATCAAGGGTTTGTTTGTTTGATTAAATTAATATCTTATTAACAGCCAGGCTCATTTAAGGACGGTCTCTCATGTATGCGATGTTTTGCGTGTGTGAAATCTGTGGTTTTGAGAGGCTCTGGTAAAATTCATGTTGTGTTTTCTGGTAATAAGATGAACTCTTTCCCCCTCTTAGTGCTATCCCACTGAAGCAAGCCACCAAACACTCCCCACACAGTGAAATTATACTTACAGCCGACAACCAGTCGTCCCACTCCCTTTATGCTGAGGTCTAAGCAGTGTCAAGCGCTCAGCTGATATTTGTAAGGATATTCTTTTTCAAGAACTATCGAAATTTGGCCTTACTGTTAAAGTATTCGGTTGATGAATGTAACCAAATCCGGAGACGATCTACTCTGTACATGATACGATATCTTTACACCAGGTTTTGAGACGATGCCTTTCAAGCCTTTACGAAAGGTCACAGGAGTGTGAATGCTCAGCACATGAAAACGCTACATAGCTAGTTAAGGTGCAGACAGGCATATTGCAGATCAATTAGTGATATATCTTCAGACGGGATGATGAAGTCCCGTCGCCAACAGCGTCCTATGGGAATAACCTATATGTGGTGTGTCGTCGAGTATGACGGGAGGTCCCAGGTCATATCCTTGCATACTTCAAGATCACAATTCACTTGAAGTGAAGACGATGCACTGGGTCGGTAAGAACATTTTGTTTTATTTTGGCAAATGATAGAAAATGTCATTATTATTTTGATTCGGTTTAGTAAGTTTATAACTCATTAGGACTCATTGTTGCACATGTGGATATATGCAAGAGGCTGCGGTATATTCGCGTTGTTTCTCTTTGTGGAAGTATAAGATTTTATAGTACATTCTCACTGAAGCATGTCTCCAAAGCACAAAACACATTCCACCCTGTCACATTATACTGACAAACTCTATTCATGCCGAGTGATTACCAAGAACAGAGACTAGAGTATGACTGGTCTCGCCAAAACAGAATCCAGAGCCTTATTGACAGTGGCGAAGTTCAACTAATGGTCAAAAGCAGGAACAGAATATAGACTAAAAATGCATAAAGGAAGCGACTTAATTTAATCTATGAGGTACATTTGATTTCATCACATGTGAACTCAAAAATGTTTTGAAAGTTAGTCATCTTGATCGATTTTAGCCCCAACCTTTTTCCTCTGGACCGGGACCATCATTTGGATACTGTGTTAAAATGCTAGATCAGCCTAATACATGCGATTCTAACTATGTCTTATTCAACTCCTATGGGAATTGAACAAATAATCCTCATAAATGTGCTTTCTCTATAAATCCGACTCATTAGCAGGGGGAAATCGGACACACCAAGTCCAGAGCCATGAAATACACAATTTTTGCAACAGTTTCAAGACCCTTATTTCTCTCACCCCGAACATAGATATCCACAATTTTACCTGTGTGAGCTTTTTCTATCTCACCCTAGGGTAAAGACAAGCTACATGAAATCTTTTCACGTGCTCACATATGGTAAGAGGAAAAGTATCATTCACCCACTTTGGAGTGAGACAAGAGATCTCAACCCTCGGGATAAGATTTTTAAGCTGTCACACACGCGGCAGAGCTTCGTGTTTGACAACTTAAGAATCTTACTCCTGGAGTTGTGATTCTCCTGTCTCACACCAAAGAATGTAAAAGATTCGAAATTATTAACAACAATAATTACATGTATAAACAATATTTGATTCATTTTTTTAATTTTAGTCAGTGTGTGCAAAAATCATAGCAGGTTGGTACCCGCTGTCCGTAAAAAGCGACTTGATTTAGGATTTTTTCATTGCTCTTCTTCCTAACTTCCTTTTATACATCCAACGTGTCTCCAAAAACATCGTTTCACTTTTGGCCTTCGATATTGAGCACTCACTCCTTTGAGGTAGGTTTTAGGTTCTGTCCGCTGGCCGAGACATACAATAGCCTATAAAATTGTAGTTTATGTTCGGGTGGTTCGACTGGTTCGCCCGTTGTCAGTACAAAGTGACCTGGTGGGGTGCGATTGTTCGGTGTCTTCCACGGCATGCTTCAGTGGGATAATACTATAAAAGGGGACAACATTTCCTATATCACAAGAAGACACAACATAAATATACCGCAGTCTCCCAAAATATGCAGCACGCACTTCATCCTCATCGATATTCCAGGGGTTCCGATCACTTACGATCTCTACACCCCTATCTCATAGTAAAATTGAAGGCAGCTCAGGGGAACATATATAAACCAATCAAAGGCCTGCAAATAGTTTCTCTGAAGACTACAGAGAGAAAGCGGAGCCCTTCTTCAAAGCCACAAAGTCAAACACAGATGTACATCAAAGAACTAAATAACCTGTGCTGTTCTGTTGTCTCCAGTTTTACTGTGTCTTCTTGTATAGTGGAACCGTTGCCCTTTTTATAATGCTATAGCACTGAAGCATGCCACCGAAGACACCAAGCAACACACCTCACCCGGTTACATTATACTGACAACGGACGAACCAGTCGTCCCACTCCCTGTTGGCTGATCGTTTAGCAGGAGCAGAAACTACCAGTCTACCACTATTATAGACTTTGGTGTGTCTCGGCCAGGGGACAGAACCCAAGGCCAAAAGTGAGGTGGTTCTAAAGGAGGCACTAGGAAAAATAAAGTTAGTCAGGAAGAAGAGAAAAGATAATATCCTAAATTTAGTCGCCTTTTACGATCATTCAACAGGGGCAGCAGGTACATGTACAATTCTAACGCCCTACCTGCAGGGCAGGTACTGCGATCGGAACCTCTGAAGTATCGAGGACACTTTATACACGCAACACACTTAATACATGAAATGTCGTACTTATATGACATAGACCGTCATATGATGATATTTAATCAATCAAATCATTGAATTTGATTCAACTGGTTTGAAGAAGAGGTCGAAAATCTAATTTGTTTACGGTCACACGACAGACGACGGATAAATGCGATAAGAAGGTCTCTTGAGGTTACCTGTCCCAGTGATATAGCACTATAAAAGGGCAAAACTTCCACTATAAAATCAGACAAAACACTAATATACCCCAGTTTCCCAAAACACACACCCGCACTTCATACACAAACAAACAAACCCAGGTTACCTCAAAAGTGTCCCAAATTATGTCACATTTTAGGATCATGCAAGGGAGTGTCATTGCAATGATATTCTTTCATACCTACGAGTGTAATACTGGCTGGTCAAGGGCATTACACGCATGCCGCCTGAGGCTGTATTGTATGGCTACCCATGCAATAAAGCCTCGTGACGTCACGGCGTCAACAAAATTTCAATGTCCTCGGTAAAATTTTAACATTTTTTCCCCACAAACTTGACTGGTTTTATTATTAAAGATGCAAACAACGGAATTTTTGTTGAAAATATCACGTAATTTTTCATGTATGACAAAAACGACTTTCAGCCGTGGATTTCTTCGAATTTGTTTCAAAATGGCGGGATAGTATAGTTGTAAAATGGCAATAAAACGTCGAGGTATGAAAGAAAAATACTCTTTCATAAGTTGAAGCCCCGGTTTTACTAAATGTTGTGATCCTGGGGTAGAATATCCCTATCCTTTATATCCATATATGAAAGAGTTTTATATTATAGCACACACAAGATCCAGGTATTTGGACCTAAATGTAAGCATTGCGACCACGACAGAACAGATTAGTTGGTTTCACTGTAATATGCAAGAAAAGCCCACTGAAGTGAAATGTTCAAACTCGCTTGCTGTCCGCCATTACACATTGTGGTCGGACGTCTTGTATGCCGAACCCCTGCCCTTGCCAGTATAGTATAAAGAAATTGTTGTCTAGAACTACTCAAATTGATTTTACAGTGGTGTGTTGACGTGATTAGGTGCATGTTTTTGTCTTAATATAATTTCACCAACTCCTCAGTGGTTATATGTATTGCGTTTGTTTAACGTACGTGACTTTGGCTCGGGTATTGGTACAGCATACATGTTATAGTCGCTTGATTGTAAACGATTTGGAATTACAAAGGTATCAATCAAAATACTAACAATGTCGTGGCATTTGTCAATATTTCTTGTTATATGTTTCATAAGGAATGTAGAACAATACATTTATGTCATATTTTGCTTCGTGGTTATGTAACAGAATTAGCTTCACTGAATCGTTCCATTAATTGTTGTTAGGAAAAGATTTATAGTTAAAACTAATAGTTATCCACTTTATCATTATTCAATCTTTGTATGTTAATTTTAACGTTGAAAAATATTTGGGATGCAAATTGTGCTGACTATACATTCCTTTGTGAGCTTCATTGTACAAACGCTGCATTTTTCAGGGTGCCGTTCTTTGACCAACGCTTTTCTTACAATTACTATGCACATTACAGATTGTTTTTGAGATTTTTTTAAGTATCTAATATCTAATATAAAAATTAAGGACCTTTGTGTCGGTCCATTTGGTGTTATATCGCCCTTATATAATTTAAAATAATGACCTCGGACTACGCCCAAGATCATTATTTATTAGCTCACCTGGCCGGTGAGCTTATGTAATTTCGCGGCATCCGTCGTCCGTCAACTTTCACAAAAATCCAGGCATAAAAGGCGGAATGGATTTTCACCAATTTTGGTCTGATGCTTCCTATAATGAAGGGAAACCAATAGTGTATATATGTTGACCCTGGCCTGAAGGGCGGGGCCCAATAGGGGAAATATAGCATTATTCTTTAAAATCCTTCTTCTGCTGTGGGAATGGAGGGATTTAGTTCTAATTTAGTCTGAAGCTTCCATGGGCGAAGGAGAATCAATCAGTATAAACAGTGACCCTGGGCCCCCAGGGGCCTGAGGGGCGGGGCCCAATAGATGAAGGGCCCAATAGGGGAATCATAGTAAATTCTTTAAAATCCTTCTTCTTCTGTGGGAATGAAGGGATTTAGTTCTAATTTGGTTTGAAGCTTCCTTGGATGAAGGGGAACCAATTTTGTATAAATAGTGACCCTGGGCCCCAAGGGGCCTGAGGGGCGGGGCCCAATAGGAGAAATATAGCAAATTCTTTAAAATCCTTCTTCTACTGTAGGAATGAAGGAATTTAGTTCTAATTTGATCTGAAACTTCCATGTGTGAAGGGGAACCAATCTTGTATACACAGTGATCCTGGACCCCCAGGGGCCTGAGGGATGGGGTCAAATAGGGGAAATATAGCAAAGTCTTTAACATCCTTCTTCTTCTGTAGCATTGAAAGGATTTTTTTCTTATTTGGTCTAAAGCTTCCATGGATTAAGGGAAACCAAATTTATATAAACGGTGGAACTGGTCCCTCAGGGGCCTGAAGGGCGGGGCCCAATAGGGAAAATTTAGCAAATTCTTTAACATTCTTCTTCTATGGTTCAAATTTAGTCTGACGCTTCCTTGGGTGAAGTGGAACCAATTTTGTATAAACGGTGGGGCTGTTCCCTCAGGGGCCACAGGGGCGGGGCCCTATAGGGGAAATTTAGCAAATTCTTTAAAATCCATTTGTAGAAATAAATAGATGAAGTTCAATTCTAAAGCCTTCAAGCTGGTAGCTTGTGCTCTAAGCCTGAAATAGGTGAGCGATACAGGCCCAATGGGCCTCTTGTTTATTCTACTTAGGCGATATAACACCATGTGGATTTCCACAAAGGTCCATAATTGATATATATATAAGATATGCACTATTTTCATTGGCCTATAAATGATCAAGTGACGTTCGATATATAGCATATCAACTGGGCGATTCCATTTTTAGAAACACTTGGTCAAAATTTCTTTGTGGACTTCATTGTCCCAATGTTGAGTTCTTCAAGGGTTTTTTTTGTAATAAATATGCACAGAAGAAAATGTTTTTGACATAAAACCACATATCTAATTTTAAAAATGTGAACATTTGTTTCGGTCCATATGGTGTTATAATACCGCCATGGTATGATTTAAAATAATGACCGAGGACGTTATTCTACCAGGGTTGTATACTACCAATTCTACTACGAGCAAAATCGCTCCGATTCAAAACTTTTCAGTGACTTACCTCCACTTCTGCCAAAACTGCTGGCGACCGCCATTTTGACTCGTGTAACACTACAGCTACAGACCACTTGATTCCCCACCGTGTATTAGCCTGATATAGTATTTTAACCTCATATCCATATTGGTCTGGCCCACCCCCAGGGGCCAGAAGGCGGGGACTAAATTGGTCAAAATGACTAAAATTTCACAGATTTGAAGGAAATAAATACTCTTCACAGATTAAAAAGTCTTTTTAAGGCTTTACAAAAATTGTGAATTTCATTGCCCTGGTATCTCGGAACTTTCACCGGAATTTCTTTTTAAAGTCAGGTCATCATTTGTTAAAACATCATCAATAATCAAGTTGTACTACGATCGCAAACTACTGTTGAAACCGTATAAGTTACGGTGTCTCGGAATCGTTCACGCCCTGGTTATATTTCATAAATATTTACATGCAATTTCAAAGTTTAAAACCTTCAGATCCATCTTTCTGCAAACAATGTATATACAATACAACTCTATATGTTGATATTGGAATATGTGTTTGTTGTTTCAGGTTTTCTCCTGTGTCTCGTTGTGCGATGTATAGATTCTTTCGAAAGTTACTGGAAAGAATTAATCCCGTTCAGGAATCATAGACCTTCCTATGATTCCGAGTTCAGCGTAAACCATGTACCAAACAAGTTTGCCTGCATGATTCAATGTCAAATGACTGAACGCTGCCTTTTTATTTCATATGTGTCGATCACAGGTGAATGCAGATTTCACCTGGAATGGAAGGGATTAAATTTTATTAATTCTTCAACAGTTTGGAGTACTGGTAAGAATATAGTTTTCTCATTTTATCGTTATCGTTTAAATTTATTTTACAACTTGCCTGTTAAAGAAACGTTTTAAATTTTTGATTATTATTTCTAGCTATAATGTTTCTAAATCTTCTGCGAATTTTGCCAAATATTCACGACCGTTGTAGTCAATATACAAAAACTTGCCATAATTTATAAATACAAACTTATTTATTTTGTACTTTCTCTAGGAACAAAAATAAACCTTGACATTTTTCTAGGGTTAATGAAAGCCACTATTGACAACGTTAAAATAATGTTTGTACATTTGATTTGTAGTGACAAAGGATAAACGTGTTTCTGGTTGGTCAAGATTCGAAAACGCTAGCTATTTTGTTTCCGATCTAACGCTGTCGTGGCAGGATTCAGAAGCAAGTATATAAACAATGCAGTTGACAATGGCCGAAATCAAGTGCAGTTACATCATATAAAATTGTATATTATTTAGTATATTGCATTCTTCAATCACAATAGAAAATCAGTCCTTATAAATCTAATCGCCTTCATATTAGCAAATTTACTCAAAATGCGTTAAACTCAATTCAGGAGAAACTGCAAATGATCAATAAGCATAAATAAATAAAATGTTCAATATAACGTAAAAAGAAAAGAAAAAAAAAACAAAAACAACACACACAGAGAAATGCCAGATTAAGCAAACAATTAATACTAAAGTTTTAAGGTGCACTATGTTTGTAGGACTACTGCCTGAAATTAAACGCTACGCTGGCCGAGTTGGAAACTGAAACTGAAGATAGGCTTGTCCGTGCCCTCGTGCAGATGACTGGCAGTAAGTATTCTCTTCCCACTATTGCTGTACTGTAAATCACTTTATTTTAGCAAGTGCTTCAGCGCGAATTCAAATGCTTCTCGAATAATTTTAAAAAACCTTTTTTTTTATAATTTTATGAAGATCGTGTGTTATGTATTTACGAATATGGTGAAAAAGACAATTAGCATAATTTGTTAAAAATATAATTATTTTAAAGTTTTTTTCATTGGCTTGGCCCGATATGTTTCTCAGTTTCCACACTTTTGGCAGTGAACAAAGCGAACTATCATTTGCAGTATCCGCAAGATACTGGATTGGTGGGTCAGATTTCGAGGAGGAAGGTATATGGAAATGGAGAAGTTCCGGAATACTACTGGCAAATACATACAGCAACTGGAAGTCGTCTCAGCCAAACAATAACCCAAAGGACCCAAATGGCGCTGACTGTTTGTGTATTGCTAAATGGTATGACTACATGTGGGATGATGCTGCTTGCACTAAGCCTGGCGCTTTTGTCTGTGAGAAAACCAACAGAGAATAACAAGTTAAAGAGAATAGCAAGTCATCATATAGAATAAGAATAAAAGTCTTCATCCTGACGTCATACTTGTTAACAAGTCTGATATGAACCCTAGCCTGTAGTCTAAAGGGCGGAGTTCCTGGATTGGTGTTTTAGTCTTGTAATATCTTGTTAATCACGTTTGGTGTTCTATTGAACAAATTGAATAATTTCCAAGGTATAAGATAAGAATTTTCACAGGTGAACAGTAACAAATGGCGGTTGTTAGGTTCCGAGTCGGTTTTCTTGTATTTGTTTTGTACATTTCATTTTGAACAAAATTAATTCGCGGCTTATAAGTTCTGATCAAATCACTTCATTGTTGAACCCGATTTGGAAGTTGGAAGGATTATACATGGACATTTGTTTATCTGAGATAAGTAATAGTTTAAATTTCTGTAATGTTCTTGTACCACCACCAATTACTTAGATATTGTAGGCCATCTCTACACATTATTGTATGTATTAATAAATTGAGTTAAGTTGCTGTTTCTTTTCTGTTATTTTTAACGCAATGACCGAACACTCGCCCAGCAAAATAATACTAATCACGACCAAATCAGTCGTTCTACTTCCTTCATTGTCATGTGCAAAAGCGAACTAGGAGCTTACCTATTCTATTCCTGATTTACCTCGTTTTTCCTACCGTCTCCCGGATACTGCCTTAGTTTTGGCCAGGAGTTGAGCGTTCGCCCCGGTGATGAAGGTTATAGGTTATGTTCCATGATCGAGACAAACCATAAGAAGTCAATAAAATGGTATGGTTTATTACATCAACAACCCAGTCATTGAAGGATGGCCTCCCATAGTGCTATTTCATGCTTCATCCAACATGCGAAAGGCCCAATATCAAGTCTCTAATGCTCTTCCCGTCATCTCAGGTATTATACAAGAAGACACTACATGAACACACCACAGTCTCCCAAAACATGCACCTTACACGCCAGACACAGCATACTTGGGAAGCCGTCCTTACATGACCTTAGCTGTTAATAGGACGTTAGATTAATCAAACAAACAAACTGAAGCTCTTCGTTTTCACAAGTCGTTTAAAGATTTAAGACGGTTTGATGAGTGTGCCCTTGAAAGAGGCAACAAATTTGAACTTATTTTATATCTGTTCATCCCTGCATGCTACATACAAATATCAGGTCTCTAGCTTAGTTTATGAGATTAACATTCTTTTAATGGTATAATCTTTGTTACCTCATGGTCGAAAAAGGCAACTACATTTCAGGTATTGTCCTTTCTCCAGTTCTAAAACCATTTATTCTTCCCAACATCTCCCTTGACACAGACTCACTTTTGGCCTTCTGTTGGGCGCTCGCCCCTGTGAGGTAGGCAAGGTAGACTATTAACAGCCATTGTCATATAATGAGACCGGCTGGGGTGTCTTGCTTGGTGTCTTTGGCAGCATTTTGGCCCTGCAGGAAAGGCGTTAGAATTGTTCCTGCTGCACCTATTGCACGATAGTAAAAGGCGACTAAATTTTGGATATTATCTATTCTCTCTTGGCAGATTTCATTTTTGCTAGCATGAACGGAATTTTCAAATATATGTCCTTTGATGTGATGATATTTAAAAGTTAACTTTACCTGCAGGAAGGGCGTTAGAATACGCCGATTCCGGGATACAACATTCAGTCAGTTTAGTCATGTGACTTTCATCACCACGTGACTTAATTTAGGGCACATTTGAAACAAAATGGCGGCATATGTAATGATTGAACACGGGTGGAAAATTACATATCATGATAGAACAATTAACATTAATTATCGGAACATATTGTATTAAATTTAATCTAAATATGCACGAAAATTGAATTTAGACACTTCATAAGGAAATGACATGTAAATTACGGCATCAAATGGAGCTGTCGCCTAGCAGTTGGAAATCAGCGGTATCTGACGTCTCACTCACAAATATTTCATAACTTACCTTGGTGCATTTTCCCAAAATCAATAACAAATAAGAAACACAAAACATAACAGTTTTTCTTAGTTCCGCTATCGAGCAAGTATTACCGACTATGACCTTTATCCGGACATTGGTATTCTCTGCCTATAAGTGTCACCGCCATGACGGAAAAATGTGCCCTAAATTTTTCGCGGTCACATGACCAAATCAACAATTTCTACCTCCCACCCAGAAGAGTTCCTTGTATCCCGGAATCGGCGTATTGTTCCTGCTGCACCTATTGCACGATCGTAAAAGGCGACTAAATTTTGGATATTATCTATTCTCTCTTGGCAGATTTCATTTTTGCTAGCATGAACGGAATTTTCAAATATATGTCCTTTGATGTGATGATATTTAAAAGTTAACTTTTTTTTTTTACTTTTTTTTTTAAAAAATTTAATCAGATATTGAAAACATTAGAATTCATTAAAATACCATTCGTTGATAAATTTATCTTCCTTTTTTGTTAGAAAAACTCCAACTGAAATGCTACAGTATTGCAACCTTACCCTTCTGCTGTTATTTGTATTCTAATTAGGCATATCGATTTCATGTAATTAACTTTATTTATCACTAGCATATGTAAACTTCATATATAATCAAATTTGTCACGATTAAATTCAAAACTTTGAAAATATAATAGAGAATCTAAAGTTGATGAAAATGAAGAAAACATTTTGGTTTATGTTTAATTTTTATGCACAGTACAAATCCAAAATAGCAAAAGATTACATGATAACATTCCTTAAAATACTAGATGACCTTAATAAATGTGTAAATATGCATGATTGTTTTTAAAGACTAAATATCTACTTTTTACATTTTATTTTTGCTAATGTTACATATGGACAGAAATCTCAATGATAGTGTTACAAGGGACGGATTATACAAGAGCTAGTGTTATATATGAGACGGAAATAATTTTCATAGTATTGTGTTTGGTGGAAATAAGGACTTCATATGGGTAAATTACCAAATTTTCATATCCTTAATTACCTAAATGCATATGCTAAATTTTGACAGTGTGAATCTAAATCAATTTGATTGAATTTTGTGCTCTAGCATTACAAGAAACCATCGTAGGTCAGATACATGCTTGATTAAAATGTCAACTTTCTATCCCCTTAGACTGTTGTTGTCTGTCACATCCATGTGGGCTACGAAGAAATGCAACATCTTTTTTATAATGTAAAGAATGAATTGGTTTTTTAATGGTGCAGTAAGATATTTACTACTGATGTATTATCCAACACTATGTTTGAAATTATTTTCAATGGATCCTTTCCTTAAAAATGGCTCCTATTTTTTAAGAAGGTGGGGGCAAATGGTCCTGATTGAACACAATGATTAACAGATTTTATTTAAAGGTAGGTTTCGCCCAACCAAATAATTTTTTTGTGAAATGCGATAAGCGGAAGAATAGATGAAAAAACATATTAAAATATCTCAATTTAATTTCTTTATGTGTTTGAGATTGAACAAATGTGTCTTGAATTCAAAATTGAAGGAAATCCTTGATTTATTACGGTGTCCGTCAGACAAAATAATATGCAAATGAAGCTGCGATGGATTGCGTTGTCGAAGTTTGGCGCATGCGCATTGTCACGCACTAAAAGTAAACAAAATGGCGGAACGAAAGTGCGTGAGATGAAAAAAATATATCTAAATCGGCATCAAAGTGGAGGAAATTATAATGGATTCGGTAGCACCCTAAGATATCTATAGGGAATTAAATTCAGAGATGGCATGTAGCAATAGAAGAAACAGAAGCCACATCTCAAGCGGGATCTGTTGGGACTCGTGTAACGGCATTGCACGTGGTGAGTTAAATTTCAACACATATGCCAGCGCACAAACAGCCGCAGACTAACTACATGTATATTTGGTGTACAAAGTTAGCGAGCGTATGTAAGTAACATGAAGTGTTTTAGATTATATGATATGTATAAACAGTCCCTCGCACTTCGATTTTTTGTTGTTGTTTTTTAACTAAACATGCCGTGGCAAGACTGTCACTTCTATATGACATTTTGTTGCACGCTTCCGTTTGTTGCTGCGGCCTCGTTTTGAAAAAATACGTCATGTTCTATGTAAAGCTTGACTTCGCTCTATTTTTAGAGGAGTATTTTCCTGGTCAAGCTAGGCAACTGACCACCCATATTGTTCGCTGTTTGCATTGAAAATGATCTGAAGATTATATCTATGTATAGGATAAATTTCAATTTCGTAGTCTTTATATTTCATTGGGCGAAACCTACCTTTAGGTGAAGGTTTCATGAGCCTATACACATAATAAAAAAAATGGAAGATAAAATTTCAAAATTATTTGGATTTGGAATTCTTTATTTATAATGTTTACAAGAAAACCTCAATCTGGACAGCTTGGTTTGTCAATATAGATCTGAAATAAAAGAGATATTTTATACAAAAAACTTGACAACACTTCTTGATTTTTTTTAAATCTATCAATTCTCAATAACTTGATTTACTTCAGTAGATAAAACTTTGTAAAGATTTTAAACTTTTGAAACCTATATCAAATAATAAAGTCCCTTGAAATCATAGACAGTTAATTGACAAATTAACAAATATTTAGGTCGCAAAAATTTGGCATTGAAACAAAATCAGTTCCTCCATGGTGATTTTACTTTTGTTTTTAAATACCTTTTATAATTGGCTGAAAATAGCACTTGCCAATTTGAAAAATATGTCTGCAGAAATATTAAGGCAACATATATTTGGAATCATGTATCACCACAAAACTTAACAAAACTAAACTAAATGAATTAACAGATGCCGGATTGCAGTGTCCAAATACATGTGATAGGATTACTTGGTTTGTCCAGGAATCCACAAAATATACGAAAAGCCTCACCATTTGATGCGCGATTTATATGGTTGAGTAAATGTTAATTTAATAACTCTTTATTTAATCAGCAATTTATGGAAAAATCCTTATCTTGGTCCAAAATATGTGTACACAAAAATAATCAAACTTTGATGAGTTCAAGTACACAAAATATAGATGGAACCTTCACAGAAAAGTCAGGAGTTCTGGACTGGTCTAAGGGAGTCTCATCAATCACTGATTAATGATATCACCATGTTTAAAGGTAGGTTTCGCTCAATGTAATATAAAATTTACGAAATTGAAATTTATCCTGTACATAGATATGATCTTCAGATCATTTTTAATGCATACAGCGATTAATATGGGTGGTCAGTTGCCTAGCTTAACCAGGACAATACTTCTCATCAAGAAACGGAAGCGTGCAACAAAAAGTCAGATGGTAGTGACAGTGTTACCACGACTTGTTCAGTAAAAAAATAACAACATTAAATCGAAGTGCGATAGACTGTTTATACATATCATATCATCTAAAACACTCCATGTTACTTACATAAGCTTTGGCCTTGAGTTGAGCGTTCGCCCCTGTGAGGAAGGCTCTGGGTTCTGTCCCTTGGCCGAGACACACCAAAGTCTATAAAAGTGGTAGTTTCTGCTCCCGCCTAGCGCTCAGCATACAGGGAGTGGGACGACTGGTTCGCCCGTTGTCAGTATAATGTGACCGGGTGGGGTCTGTTGCTTGGTGTCTTCGGCGGCATGCTTCAGCGATGTAGCACTATAAAAAGAGCAACAGTTCCACTATACAAGAAGACACAACACGGATATACCGCAGTCTCGCACCTCGAATAACATACACGCAACACACAGCATACATGGGAGGCCGTCCTTACATGACCATAGCTGTTAATAGGACGTTAATTAATCAAACAAACAAAATTACTTACATAAGCTCGCTAGCTTAGTACATCAAACATATATCTTGTTTGTCTGCCGCTGTATGTGCGCTGGCATATGTGTTGAAATTTATCTCACCACGTGGTCGCGAGTCCAAACAGAATCCGGGCAAGTTCCGCTTGAGATGTTGCTTCTGTTTCTTCTATTGCTACATGCCATCTCTGAGTTTCATTCCCTTGAGATATCATAGGGCGCTACAGATTCCATTCTAATTTCCTCCTCTTTTTCGCCGATTCAGATACATTTTTTTTCTCACACGCTTTCGTTCAGCCATTTTGTTTACTTTTATTGCGTAACAATGAGCATGCGCGAAACTCCGACAACACAATCTATAGCAGCTTCATTTGCATACTATTCTGTCTGGCTGACAATCGTAATGAATCAAGGATTTCCTTCAATTTTGTATTCAAGACACATTTATTCAAGCTCATATGCATACAGAAATTAAATTTGTAATATGTTTTTTCATCTTTTCTTCCGTTTATCGGATTTTATTAAAAAATATTTATTTAGTTGGCGAAACCTACCTTTAATAGCAAGACCCTGTTTGAAACCTGCAATATAATTGATGTTCAAATGTAGGACATGTATTATGAAACTAAAAGGTTAGACTTTCATCCGAGACTAAACTTAAGAACTCATCTGAGCATTTCAACTTAAAATAAGACATACTATATATTGCCATTTTGGATGGGTTGTAAAGCATTAATCAATAAAAATCAAACATGTACCTTGTTTTTGAATTGTCATCCTGGGAAGACGAGACCTGATCCTGTGGCGCGATGACGGGACCTGATGCAGTGCGGACGATGACGGGACCTGATCCTGTGGGCACGATGACGTGGCATGACCCTGTGGGGACGATGACGGACCTGAATCTGTGGGGACGATGACGGGACCTGATACTGTTGGGACGATGATGGCCTCGCATGATTTTTGTTCTGGAAGACTGTTGGCCTTGAGTTGACCGTTCGCCCCTGTGAGGAATGCTCTGGGTTCTGTCCCCTGGCAGAGACACACCAAAGTCTATAAAAATGGTAGTTTCTGCTCCTGCTTATCGCTCAGCATACAGGGAGTGGGACGACTGGTTCGCCCGTTGTCAGTATAATGTTAACGGGTGGAGTGTTTTGCTTGGTGTCTTCGGCGGCATGCTTAAGTGATATAGCCCTATAAAAAGGGCAACAATTCCACTATACAAGAAGACACAACATGAATATACCGCAGTTCCCTAAACACGCATCACCCGCAACACAACGCATTCATGGGAGGCCGTCCTTACATGACCACAGCTGTTAATAGGACGTTAATTAATCAAACAAACAAACAAACTTCGCCAAGAGGTTGATTGCATTATTACACCTCGTAGGTATGAGAGAAAAATACAATATTCTACTAGTGGAAATGTGACCTTATGGTCTCTTATTGGCCAAGACAAACTTTGATCCGAACTTATTTTTCCAGCCACGTCATTATTTGTTATAACGTCATCAATAATCAATATTGCAATTGCAAATTACTGCTGAAACTGTTTAAGTCATGGTGTCTCGGTCTCCTTCATGCTCTGTTATTATAGAGTGTATATCATTAGTATACTATCGATTTGCACGTACTTTGATCTGCTTTTATCATGAATGTTGAATGATATAGCCAGTTCTTGAGTGCAATTGATGAAGTAGTCGTGACAAATAAAACTCACAACGACTGTGCAATATTGAGAGAAATACTAAACTTCAAGAAACATGCGCCTGTTATACATAAATATAATTAACTTTCCTTCATTAAATGAACGTTTTAGTCTATCATTTTAGTATTCAGCACTATAAGTGCTTCTATTTTGTCACTGCCCTATAGGTAGGGCGTGAGATTTGTACCTGCTGCCACTATTGGATGATCGTAAAAAGCCACTATTTAGGTTCTTTTCTTTCTTCCTAACTTCCTTCTTGCAATATTTCTAAATATTTTTATTGACAAGAAGTTGTTAAAATGTAATAGAATTAGACATCAGGTATAGCCTATCTTAGTCGCCCTTGACATTGGTGGTACAAACAAACATGAAACATATACATGTTGAGGTTTATGAAGATAGGGGGAGGTAACTTCTTGATGGAAGATAGGGGGAGGTAACTTATTGATGGAAGATAGGGGAGGTAACTTTTTGATGAAGATAGGGGAGGTGAATACTTTATTGAAGATAGGGAGAGGTAACTTATTGATGGAAGATAGGGGGAGGTAACTTATTAATGGAAAATAGGTGGAGGTAACTTTTTGATGAAGATAGGGGAGGTGACTACTTGATGGAAGATAGGGGGATGTAACTTTTTGATGGAAGATAGGGGGAGGTAACTTCTTGATGGAAGAAAGGGGGAAGTTAATTATTGATGGAAGATACGGGGAGGTAACTTATTGATAAAGATAGGGGGAGGTGACCACTTGATGATGAAAGATATAATAGTTAATCATATTTATTTTAACTCTATAGATTACTAATTATTTTTATTTTTCATGTAACAGACGAATTTATTGTGATATGACTCTAAACATACTTGATAGTATGTATCTTAGGTGATATTGGTTCTATTCGCCACAACAAATACAGGCTATGAAGTTCATACGTGTATAACATATTAGCCATCCAATGATTGGAATCAAGAACCAATCTCAATTAGACATGCCATTTAATTGTGGAGTTACCACTATTTTCATGAATACAAGTATCTAAGTTACCGCACTTGAATAGTTAACGAAGTGTATGAACGGAAGTGTATAGTATTTCTTTTTAATTTTAATAAATTTCGTAGTAGCGGTACTCTTGTCACTTGGGGAGGCAAATGAAACAAGGGGTAGTGGATATTTTTGCCAATTATATTTATTCTTTATGGTCATTGTTGTTTTTAAGTTATAAACGGCATCGTGGATGGAAACCTGAACCACCAGTGACTTACGGAATATTTAGGGTTAATTCGTCCTATTAACAGCCCGGGTTATGTATAGCATGTGTGAAGTGCGATATGCCTCTTTTGGAAGACTGCGGTATATTCGTGTTGTGCCTTCTTATATATTGGAACTATTGCCCTTTTTAAAGTGCTATATCACTGAAACAAGCCGCCGACGACACCAAGCAACATATCACACCCGGTCACATCATAATGGAAGATTATATTGCTGATAAATCACCGAAGAATCGAGGAACTCGCCTGAGATTATTCCTGATTCAAGATTTTCTCTAGTTTTCAATGCTTCAAGCACTAACACAAGTTTCTAAACTAATCCAACGATATATAAAACAAAAACATAAATATATATCCATGAAAACAATATCGATTTCACAAGCATATTTTGAAGTTGTCGGATTAACAGTTAAAATGTATAGTCGCGTTCTTTGTTTTGAAACTAGCCCTGTATATTTGCTCTCTACGACACTATATATATCCGTTTGTTATGAAGAGGATGTATTCTCATTGATAAAAGACTGAAACTAACATAGTAAACAACTTCGCTGATTGCGGCCTCGTTGAAAGCTAAACACTTGTGGAGAGTCATTGATGAACAAATATATTTTTACAAAAAATATCAAATATACTGTCAATTTCAACTCGTTTTCACTCGTAAAATAACATAGTTATCTGCACTTTTATTTTTTTAGAGATTATATTAATATATTTCCGTTCATACTGGATATCTCATCTTCCTTTGTTTTTTGTTTGAGTATTTTAACGTCCTATTTAACAGCAAGGGTCATGTAAAAACGGTCTCCCATGCATGAGTATGTAGCGTGTGTTTAGCGCTCGCTCCTGTGAGGTAGGCTCTGGGTTCTGTCCCCTGGCCGAGACACACCGAAGTCTATAAAAGTCGTAGTTTCTGCTCCTGCTTAGCGCTTAGCATACAGGGAGTGGGGCGACTGGTTCGCCCGTTGTCAGTATAATGTGACCGGGTAGGGTGTGTTGTTTGGAGTCTTCGGTGGCATGCTTCAGTGATATAGCACTATAAAAAGGGCAACAGTTCCGCTATACAAGAAGACAACATGAATTTACCGCAAAACACGCACCTCGCACAACATACACGCAACAAACCGCATACATGGGAGGCCGTCCTTACATGACCATAGCTGTTAATAGGACGTAAATTAATCAAACAAACAAACGTTGTAGATTTTTGTTGTCTAGTGGAACTGTTGTCCTTTTTATAGTGTTATATCACTGGAGCATGCCGCCGAAAACACCGCGCAACACACCCCACCCGATCACATAACATACTGACAACAGACTAGTTCAGTCGCCTATTAAGATCATGCAACACGGGCAGCAGGTACACTTTAAGACAGTTCTAACACCCTACCTATAGGACTTTAGGAAGACAAATGAGTGAAATGACACAAAAAAAGGGAAAAAAAATACTAGTCGTTTATATTAAAATGTGAGGGTCGCAATTACAATTCTAAGGACCTACATAAAAAGCAGTTAAAAGGAGTCAAAAATGAATTGATTACATTTACATCCCTATTCACTTTACCTGTACGCCTCAATTAAAGTTCATCATTTTCGTCAATATATTGACAAAACCTTGAAGCGTAAAATTAGACTAGAAACGAATCATAAATTGTTTTCCATTAACTCTCTACTCGTCTTCGATCAGGGTAAATCTAACAGTTGTAACGGAAAACATGATAGCTGATGATGGGATTTTTCTGTTAAGATCAGGTAAGATTTGTAGGCTCTTACCTGGCTCAAGATTCTTTCCACACTTAAAGCGAGGCTTAAGTGAAATTTAAGTCACCTTCATAGTGAACCTAAAGGCACATAATTTCTATTTGTTTCGAAAAATCGGGGTCTAGACAAAATGATACGTTGCGCTATCTCTTGGCAACAGTAGTGAAGAATAGTGAATATTGAATGATAATGGAATCATGTTTGTGCGAATAAGACGATCGTTTTTCCTCGCGAAAGCAATTTTAGTCCATCATCATCAGACATGATGTTAGCGGCCGTTTCATCAGATTGTGGGCTATTTAAATCGCCTCTCGTCCGTGGTCCGTCATCCTTCCGCCCGTTAACAATACTTGTTTCTACTATTTTCTCAGAAACTTACTTAACATATTTGTCTCAAATTTCATTTGTAGGTTTTCCTAGAACCCTAATTGTGCATATTGGATTTTGGGACCGATCGGTCAGAAAAACAGCCATCTTGGATTTTGTTAGTTGAAGTTTGTTACCGCTATTTCTCAGAAAATACGGAAGGGATCTGGCTCAAATTTCATACATATGTATAGATTCCCCAGGACCCAAGGTGTGCATATGGCATTTTGGAACTGATTCGTCAATAAGATGGCTGGCAGGCACCATATTGAACTTTATTTTAAGTTTGGAAAGCAGAGCAAGATCCTTCTTTCCATTAGCAAACCTTGATTCTTTGGTGAACGCCCTGTAGAATCTTTTGTTTATCAACGCCATTAAGTCAAGAGGTTAATTGCATGAGTGGCCAAGTAACACAGCCTCAGACGACATAAGTGTATTGCATTATTGGGTATGAAAAAAAAACAATATTCTACTAGTGGTGTTATGACCTTAAGGTCTCTGATTGATCAAGACAAACATTCACCCGAACTTATTTTCCAATTACGTCATTATTTGTTATAAGGTCATCAATAATCAAGTTACTGTTTAAACCTTATAAGTCACGGTATCTTGGAATCCATCACGCTATGTTAATATACACACTATAGTCTATAAAAAAGTGTTGCTTGGCGTCTTCAGCAGCATGCTTCAGTGATGAAGCACTATATGAAGGGTTCAACTATACAAGAAAACACAACAGGAATTTACCAGTCTCTCAAAACACGTACTTCACGCATGCAAGACACCATATACACCATATACATAAAAAGTGAAGAAAATACTGTTAACATGTAGCTAAAATTAGCATGTGAACTTATACAATATCGATAATTAAGATGTGTATTCATGTAACTGATATCTAAAACAACATTTACAAAAATGTATATGCCTCTAATTTACAACCTTTAGATCCACCTTTCTACAAACATGTGTGTACGATGTAGTTTTGTACGTATGCAATGAAATTTGTTTGTTGATTTTCAGGGTTTCTCCTGTGTCTCATGGTTCGATTTACACGTTCTTTCGAAAGTTACTGGAAAGAATCAATCCCGTTCAGGAATTACAGACCATACTATGATTCTGAGTTCAGTGCACACCATGTATCAAACAAGTTTGCCTGCATGATTCAGTGTCAAATGAATGAATGTTGCCGTTTGATTTCCTATGTACCAATCATTGGAGAATGCATGCTTCATCGGGAATTAAAAGGATTGAATTATATTAATTCGTCGTCAGTTTGGAATCTTGGTAATAATATATATACATTTTCTGGAGTTATCGTTACCGTTTAATTTTAGGTCACTTGACCATAGGTCATGGAGACCTATTGCGATAGTCTTTTGTTCATCGTCGTGCGTCGTCCGTTAACATTTGCTTGTGAAAGCGATAACTTGAGTAAATATAAATCGAGCTTAATGAAACTTTGTATATAGACTAACATTGGAAAGATCTCGGAAGAGTTTGAAAATCAGCGTGATTTGACAGTAATTGACGGAGTTATTGCCCTTTGCAATAATAATTGAACCTTGTGAACACGATGACTAGAGTAAATATGAACCGATCGAGCTTAATGAAACTTTGAATGTAGACTAACATTTGAAATATCTCGGACAATTTCGAAAATGAGCTTTTGCCCTTTGCACTGATGATTATGATTGGACCTTGTGATTACGATCACTTGAGTAAATATGCACCCAGCTTAATTTAAATTTGCATTTGTACTAACATTAGAAAGATCTCGGACGAGTTCAAAAACACTTGATTCGACTCTAACTTAATTACGATGTTATTGCCCTCTACGGTAATAATTATTGAACCTTGTGAACACGGTGGGGTGTGTTGCTTGGTGTCTTCGGCGGCATGCTTCATTGATATAGCACTATAAAAAGGGCAACAGTTCCACTATACAAGAAGACACGACATGAATATACCGCAGTCTCCCAAAACACACACCCCACACAACATACATGCAACACATACATGGGAGGCCGTCCTTACATGACCAAAGCTGTTAATAGGACGTTAATTAATAAAAAAAAAAAAAAAAATTGTGAACACGATACTGTGTGTTAAGGATGTATTCTTCTGTGGTTTCAGTCCCGTTAAAGTCTCGTTTCGACATAGATCAAAAACGTTATGAGATTTTCAAACACGATTTATCAATATCTCTAGCATGTGGTCTGTAGCAAATTTTGTCAAAAAATTACATTTCTGCTTTTAGTAGATTTTTTTACACAGCGATTTTAAGAAATCGCCCATTTGGCGGCCATTTTGAAATTGTGTCTTTCTTGGCTTTGAGTAGAGCCACCGTTTTCCCATTTTTTACTTAAATTGTTTTTACTTAAATCATCACCGCGTCAGCATTTTCAGCTGTATCGAGTTAATTTTTGCTGTAAATCTTCACTGGGGTCATGTTTAGTAAAATATTGAACATTAATGTGTGGAATGAAACACTTTTGTCACTTTATTTCTACGTTTAATGGTAATTTGAGCACTTTTATTTTTTAGTCAAAAATATTGAAAAATAACAAATATTTAAATGGGGCAAAAAAGTAAGCACACGGACCCCCCATTTTTCTGCCTGATTAAGAAAGAACAACCCTTTCCCTATTGATATGCAAACTATTGACAAAAGTTTAATACCAGAACTTTTTCTATAAAGGGTTAAATTTGACAAAAAAGGCTGAAAATGGTGCATTTTGGAGCTCAAAATTAAGGGGTAGGGGTAGCATATGTTGTTATTTTGAGAAAAAATATGACTCTTATTAATCATAACTGGTATATTTTTAATGAAGAATACTTGAAACAAAATTCTACAAACATTCATACATATCGAACACCTCATTAGGAAATTGTGGCTTTAAATTCTAGTGTATGTGGTCAAAACGGCTAAATTCCAATAAAATCCACTATTTTGTCATTTTGGTATCTTTGAGTGACAACAGCTCAAAAACGAGCACACGGACATATGTTTTTTCTTCCATTTTCTTTCATGGTATGAACTCCTATTTCCAAAAATCTATATCAGAAAAAAAGTTTAATACAAGAAAATTTTGACTTCTCAGAGGAGTACATCCTTAATATGCACCAATCTTAGTGAAATTTTGTATGTGTAAACCTATTAGATCTATGTTACTCTTTCATGAACAAAAGACATTACGAAATAACTAATTTTTATCACATATCAGGTGACCGTTAAGGCCCATGGGCCTCTTGTTTATTTTGCTAGGTTAAGAAACGTTTTAAAAATGATACTTTTAATTATTTTGCCAAATATGCGTCAATGGTGTAGTCAAAATATCAGAGCGTAATATATTATAACTACAGTTTTATAAGTAACAAAAATATACCTTGACATTTTTATCTGGTTGAGAAGAACAGAAAGTTGACATCATTAAAATATTATTTGTATTACTATCGGTATATCAACTGATATATTTTGTTATTTGTTTTTGTTTATAGTGACAGAGGATGTCCGTATATCTGCTTGGACAGAATTTGAAAACTCAAGCTATTTTGTTTCTGATCTAATGCTGTCGTGGCAGTTTTCAGAAGTAGGTATCCAACCAATGCAGGCGAAAAATGATCAATATTACGTGCAGTGACATCATACAAAAATTATAATATTTAAGATTGTTACATTCTTTAATTTAAAACGGATTCAATGTCAACGACGGTCAGTGTCAAGAAGGCCAATCGCCTTCATATACCCAAATTTACCCAGAATGCGTAAACTTTAATTCAGGAGAAACTTCAAATGATCAATTGTACGACTAAATGTTTAATTAAATGTTATTAAAACAAATGTCTCAAAGTAAATAAGAATCATTCGGGCAAAGCTTTGAATGTGCACTTTTGTTTGTAGGATTACTGCCTGAAATTAAACGCTACGCTGGCCGAGTTGGAAACCGAAAGCGAAGATAGGTTTGTCCGTGCCCTCGTACAGATTAGTGACAGTAAGTATTCTCTCCACGCTATAGCATGATCGTAAAAGGTGACTAAATTTGGGATCTTATTTTCTCTTATTCCTAACTGACTTTTATCTGTCCTAATGCTTCCCTTGGTACCGCCTCACTTTTGGCCTTAAGTTGAGCCCCTGTGAGGAAGACGCTGGGTTCTGTACCCTGGCCGAGACGCACCAAAGTCTTAGAAGGTTCTAGTTTCTGCTTCTTCTTCGCGCTCAGCATACAGGGAGTGGGACGACTGGTTCGCCCGTTGTCAGTATAATGTGACCGGATGGGGTGTGTTGCTTGGTGTTTTCGACGGGCATCCTTCAGTGATATAGCACTGTATAAAAAGTGCAACTGATCACTATACCAGAGGACACAAAACGAAAATACCGCAGTCTCTCAAAAACACGCACTTGCAACTTCATATACACTACACACTGCATACATGGGAGGCCGTCCTTACATGACCCTGGCTGTGAAGAGGACGTTTAAATAATCAAACAAACAAATCCTCGCTATTGCTATTCTGTAAGCCACTGGTTTTAGCGAGACACAGTTTCGCGAATAATTAAGAAAACATAAATAATTATTTTATAAGACCAGTGTATATTTTTCACAAAAATCTAATTGTTCGTGAATATGTTGAAGATAACAATGACTCCGAATACTTTATACACCAAAATAAATTGGGTTTCAGTAATTCATGATAAGCACAGAATAATTGCTGTAATTTATAGACCTCCTAAAACATTGTTACGACTACTCGCTCTAGACAATATTTTCGAGTTCCATTGCGGATCTTTGACCTTTTTTGGTCAATATATTGGCGGTAACAGCTTTGCCAAAATTGGATTTAAGGCTATAGGGCCAAAACGTGACAAAAACCAAACAAATACACATTAAAGTTACACACTAGGTACTGAGTAATGGGCCGAGTAGTTAAGGTTAAGATATACTGACATATTACCACAAGCCCTCCCCCACCCCCACTTCTGGTTCGCGAGTTCAAATCCCATTTGATGCAGTTGCCCGTTACTAACCGCTGGTCAGTGGTTTTTCTACGGGTATTCCGGCTTTTAGCAACCATAAAACATGGCCCGTCGATGCATAATCCTAGCTGTTAAAAGGACGTAAATCTAAAGCAAACAAACCAAAGGTACTGAGCAATAAAAAATGTTTGCAAATCAAAGGAAGTAAAAAAAAACTCGTTTGATCTATTTCAATATCATAACTAGTATCAATTTGGTGGTCTCAATAGCTTTGGTTCTCGAGGAAAATGTCGCGCTGATTTACAAGTGCGTTTTCTCGCCATGCTCTATAAAAATATATTCACGCTGTACAGAAAATCACTGTGTTAACTTATGAGATATCTGATCACCAGTCTTATAATCAATCGTTATTGTGATAATCCTCGTAACGTTGCATTTTTTTGTATCCTTTGCATATTTGTTTTATACAGATTTAATGTTTGACCTTAAAATTTGATGTTACCGTGTATGATCTAATTTCATGTAAAAATAGCAATGATGATGTCAGTAATGTTCTACATAACGTTATTTGCAGTCTCCCCAAGATACTGGATTGGTGGGTCAGACATCGAGGAGGAAGGTATATGGAAATGGAGAAGTTCCGGAATACTTCTGCAAAATACATACAGCAACTGGATGTCGTCTCAGCCAAACAATAACCCAAATGGCGCTGACTGTTTGTGTATTGCTAAATGGTACGACTACTTGTGGGATGATGCTGATTGCACTAAGCCTGGCGCTTTTGTCTGTGAGAAAACCGACAGAAAATAACAAGTCATTATATAGAATAATAAGTCTTCATCCTGACGTCGTACTTGCAAACATATCTGATATGAACCTTGAACTTTATTTTCAGTTGAACTTGACAAGAATATCGGAGTGTATGTGATGAGCGTCATTTCAGTACAAGATGGCGGCTAATAGGCTGCATTTGTTAAATTGTATTTGCCCTGTATGTTTTCTTGTATATTTAATTTTGTACCAGATTAGATTGTGGTTTAAAAGTTCAGATACCTTCACTATATTTTTTCATTTTAAGTACAAAAAGGAAAAAGGAGTTAAAAAAGGCGACTAAATTGACGAGTTTTTTTCTTCTATTAGTAAGTGACTTTCTTCTTAATTTGGTCCAACAAATCGTCTTTATGCCTTCCTTGACAGGGTACCACGAAAAAAAGTACCGCGGTATACAGCGGTATTTTATCAAATACCACGGTATGTACCGCGGTATACCACGGATATCATGGATCATAACTGAAATCAAAATAACAATTGATAATAATGCAGATTTTTAATCATATATATTTTTCAGATGAACAGACATTAAAATTAATAAACTCAGTAGAACAAAAGGCAAGATATCAACAATGACAACTACACATGAGTATTTTAGGATTGACTAGTAATTAATAATAATTATGACTAGAGTACCAACGAGTTTCGATATAACTCTTGCCACAATGTATATGTCAAATTGTCAGTTTGACTATACTTTAGTGACACAAACCATTAGTTAAAAAACAATTAACTTTCTGAAAGGCTTCTTGCCTTTACACCTCATAATAACATGAAATAATAAAAGTACTAAAATATTAAAAACAATAACTGATTTATGTTGTTTTTGATTTCCCTGTTGAAAACTTGACACCACCATCTGACACATTTCAAATATAAAAAATTTTGCAGATTTAATTTCTGTGGTTTCTGATCTAGCATAGGGCCTTCTTCCGGTTTCGGTGTAATCATCATTGGATGATGCCGACGCACGTGGGACACCAGATTAGATGTCCCACCGCTGGTACATTTTACACTGACATCACAAGTTCGGCAAACAGCAACCGACTCCTCGATTAAGCCATCACATTTCCTTTTTTGAGCGCGAGATGTCGGACTTAGCCCGACGATTTGATATCAGTTCATATGGCCTTTCTGTTGCGTCCGCCATCTTTAATTATTCACTGCGGGACTAGCCCGTTTCTATAGTAACATGCTTACAAGTTACGAGACGGCGATCGCGAATGGGATATATGACTGGTTGGTCAGCGAAACTATATGAAATTAGCATTTATTTTTTAGTTTGCGATGGTATTAGTTGGAATTACAAACACCGTACAAGTACCGGTACAGTACAAGTGTGCCGCGGTACGTACCTCGTCAGATTTTTACCGGTAATACCGCCCACCATTACTTGACACCGTCTCATCTTTAGCCTTCAGTTGAACGTTCGTTCCTTAGAGACCCATGGGATCTATCTCCTTGGCCAAGACAAGGAAAAGCATTGAAAACTAGAGAAAATCTTGAATCAGGAATCATCTCAGGCGAGTTCCTAGAATCTTCGGTGATTTATCAGCAATAAAATCTTCCATTATGATGTGACCGGGTAGGATATGTTGCTTGGTGTCGTCGGCGGCTTATTTCAGTGATATAGCACTATAAAAAGGGCAATAGTTCCAATTTACAAGAAACAACACGAATATAGCGCAGTCTCCCAAAACACGCAACACGCACTTCATACATACTACACATTGCCTTTTTCAGAGGCCGTCTTTACACGACTCTGTTAATAGGACGTTAAACAATCAAACCGAGACATACCAGCTCCATTATAGCACTCAACCGGTTTGGGCGTTGACAGTATAATGTGACTGTAACCCTGTGAAATGTTGCCCTGCAGGTAGGGCGTTAGAATTGCACCTGCTGCCCCTATTGCATGATCGTAAAAGGCCTAAATTTAGTCGCCTTTTACGATCATGCAATAGGGGCAGCAGGTACAATTCTAACGCCCTACCTGCAGGGCTGTATCGCATGCGTCATTTGTTTGTTTGTTTGATTAATTAACGTCCTATTAACAGCTATGGTCATGTAAGGACGGCCTCCCATATATGCGGTGTGTTGCGTGTATGTTGTGCGAGGTGCGTGTTTTGGGAGACTGCGGTATATTCGTGTTGTGTCAGAATATGCATACCTGGTTATGTTTTCATAAACAATCGCATATAATTGATGAGCATCCGCCATGTAAATTTTGTAAGCGCATAAGCGGTTTTTCCCCTATGACCTTTGACACGGTGTTTTAAGGCCGCTTAAGAAATTACGTTTTGATTGGTCTATAAGTACAGCTCTCCGAGGGTTACGGATAACGTTTGGGTCCATATCGATCATTGGCAAAAACTATATTACATTGATGTATTTAAGGTCCATCCTCGGTCCCAGGTGTACATTTAACATATACGTCACACTCGTTAGTACCCCTGGGATCATAAGCCCATTTGCTGCAGTATCATGAATAATCTATTTTTCATTTCGTTGTTTTTTTTTATTTTGTGTCTTTTACACAAGGATACCGATAACTTACACTCTCTTGTTTACTGGTATGCAATTTTCTGAATATTTATTAGAACCGCAAATATGGCCTCAGGTCCTAGAGATAGTAAGCAAGAGTGCAGCGTACACCTTCGACAGAGGATGGTAAAGGTCTGACGATATACATATGCTCATCTTTAAAGGTTTTGTCAGAAGCAGAAAATAAAGCTTTGAAGACGAATATTGGTACATTCCCATTTTTTAATACTCTTAGTTTATTTTTGTCAACACTGATATGTATTCTTTACTGTCATTTTGTTTATCTTGGAATAATATTTCCAAATGTGTAATTTGAAAATTAATCCAGTTCAGATGTCATCCACATTATATATATGGAATTATTATATGCATAGCCCCAAATGTACCTGCTGACCCTATTGCATGATCGCAAAAGGCGACTAAATTTAGGATCTTTGCCTTATCTTTTCTCTTTTCCTAACTGACTCTATCTGTCCTAATGCCTCACGTTTGGCCTGGAGTTAAGCGTTCGCCTATGTAAGGAAGGCTTTTGGTTCTGTCACCTGTCCGATGAGATTCTAAATTTTACTCAAGATAAATAATATCAAATTGCATTAATTGTGTTGACACTGGCTGTTAATAGGACGTTAATTAATCAAACAATAAATTGCGTCCCGAAAACATTCCGTGGCACAATGTCATATATGTTAATTTTTTTTAATTATGCATATATAAACGATTAAACACCAATTGTTGTTCAAACGTTATTGTTTGACGCGTATTGTCTATGCTCTGTTGGCGGTGGAGCATCTTCAATAGCATTTCATTTTTCCATCATCTGTAGCTAAGGGTTGATGCATAGGTTTGTGGACGTTCACTTCAACTGCGTTGCCTAAATAAATTCCTCTTGTGTTTTATGCCCACTTGAAATATCAGCAAAAGGTCATTATTCAGACCAAAGTAGTTTTCATTTTCGTTTGAGCAAGAACAATTCCATGTTTAACAGCAAAATCTAGATTGAGTAGTATACTCAACAAGTAGCGTCCATTCGTATTTCGAACTTTTTTTTTCAAAATGTTTGTTGTTTGTTGATTAATTACCTCCCCATTAACAGCTATGTCATGTTATAGTCTTGAATATCACTGAAGCTAGCCGCAGACGTACACCAAATAACAAACCCTACCCTATCACTTTTTTGTTTGTTTGATTAATTAACGTCCTATTAACAGCTATGGTCATGTAAGGACGGCCTCCCATTTAGTGTGGTGTGTTGCGCGTATTTGTTGCGAGGTGCAATGTTTTTGGGGAGACGCGGTATATTCATGTTGTGTCTTCTTGTATAGTGAACTGTTGCCCTTTTTTATAGTGCTATATCACTGAAGCATGCCACCGAGGACCCAGGAACAAACAACACACCCCACGCGTGTCACATTATACTGACAACGGGCGAACCAGTCGCCCACTCCCTGTATGCTGAGCGCTAAGCAGGAAAAGAAACTA
>SAYR01066813.1:3814018-3844092 GCA_004382745.1 Argopecten irradians irradians | reverse complement strand
GAGGCAACACCAAAGTCCTATTAAGTGGTAGTTTCTGTCCTGCTCTGCGCTCACATCCGGGAGTTTGGACGTACTGGGTTCGCCGTTGTCAATATATTTGACACCGGTTGGGTATGTTGCTTCGGGTCTCCGGTGGCCAATAATTCAGTGATATAGCAACTATAAAAGGGCAATAGTTCCAATTTACAAGAACAAACATATAGCGCAGTCTCCCAAAAACCGCACACGACTTCATACATACTACTCATCGCCTTTTTCAGAGGCGCGTCTTTACACGACTCTGTTATAGGACGTTAAACAATCAAACCGAGACATACCAGGCTCCATTATAGCACTCAAACCGGTTGGGCGTTGACAGTATAAATGTGACTTTAACCCTGTGAAATGTCGCCCTGCAGGTAGGGCGTTAGAATTGGCACCTGCTGCCCTATTGCAATGATCGTAAAGGCTAAATTTAGTCGCCTTTTACGATCATGCAATAGGGGCAGCAGGTACATTTCTAACGCCCTACCTGCAGGGGCTGTATCGCATGCGTCATTTTTTGTTTGTTTGATTAAATTAACGTCCTATTCAACAAGCTATGGTCATGTAAGGACGGCCTCCAGTATATGCGGTGTGTTGCGTGTATGTTGTGGCGAGGTGCGTGTTTTGGGAGACTGCGGTATATTCGTGTTGTGTCAGAATATGCATACCTGGTTATGTTTTTCAATAAAAATCGCAATATAATTGATGGAGCATTCCGCCATGTAAATTTTGTAAGCGCATAAGCGGTTTTTTCCCTATGACCTTTGACACGGTGTTTTAAGGGCCGCTTAAGAAATTACGTTTTGATTGGTTAAAGTACAGCCTCCGAGGGTTACGGATAACGTTTGGTCATATCGATCATTGGCAAAACTATATTACATTGATGTATTTAAGTCCATCCTCGGATCCCCAGGTGTACATTTACATATACGTCACACTCGTTAGTACCCCCTGGGATCATAACCCATTTGCTGCAGTATCATGAATAATCTATTTTTCATTTCGTTTGTTTTTTTTTATTTTGTGTTTTTTACACAGGATACGGATAACTTACACTCTCTTGTTTACTGGTATGACAATTTTCTGAATATTTATTAGACCGCAAATATGGCTCAGGTCCTAGAGATAGTAAGCAAGAGTGCAGCGGTACACCTTTCGACAGAGGTGGTAAAGGTCTGACGATATACATATGCTCATCTTTAAAGGTTTGTCAGAAAGCAGAAATAAAGCTTTGAAGACGAATATTGGTACATTCCCCATTTTTTTAAATCTCTTAGTTTATTTTTGTCAAACAGCTGATATGTTATCTTTACTGTCATTTTGTTTATCTTGGAATAATATTTCCAAATGTGTAATTTGAAAATTAATCCAGTTCAGATGTCATCCACATTATATATATGGAATTATTATATGCATAGCCCCAAATGTACCTGCTGACTCCTTTGCATGATCGCAAAAGGCGACTAAATTTAGGATCTTTTGCCTTATCTTTTCTCTTTCCTAACTGACTCTATCTGTCTAATTGCCTCACGTTTTTGCCTGGAGTTAAGCGTTCGCCTATGTAAGGAAGGCTTTTGGTTCTGTCACCTGTCCGAGGCACACCAAAGTCTATTAAGTGGTAGTTTCTGCTCCTGCTTAGCGCTCACAATACGGGAGTTGGGACGATGGTTCGCCGTTGTCAGTATAATTTGACCGGTGGAGTATGTTGCTTTCGTGTCTCCGTGGCATAATTCAGTGATATAGCATATAAAAGGGACAAATGTTCCACTACAGAAGACACAATGACACATAACCGCAGTCTCGCAAAACTCGCACTAGCACTTCATGAAAACTGTACAAACCAGCATACATGGGAAGCCCGTACTTAAATGCCTGACTGGTCAAAGAACCAATGAATCAGTCAAACAAACAAACGATTTACAGTTAAAACGTATGATTTGGTACTAGTATTGGATTCTTATTTTGCGAGGCTATTGTATTCTTGTATAGTAGTTATGATTAGCTCATGATGGTAAGCCCATTATTAATTTCCATTCGGCACCTAAAACATTCATTGCAGGGTATCAATTGAGTACACGCCACGTTATGTTCAATCCAAAAAATGATATGACGACATATGAACTTTGTTCCGTCTTCTATAAATAAATACTCCCTGTTGGCTAATAAGTATCGATGATTGCTGCTACTTGTCACTTGGTGATAAAAAAAATGAGAAAAAATAAAGTATCGAATATAGCCCAGCTAAACGATATTTTAGGTGTGCTGGATCATGACCAATTTGGGTACACTCTGACCTACATTCAGATACTGATCTAATCCGCATCATATGTATAACACAGTATATTTCGTCTATGTCATTATAATGTAAAAGGAACGTGGTCGGTGGTGGTTTGTAACTGGTATTTAAATACGGTGGTCTAATCACTCCAGTTTCTGACAGAGCTTTTATAGCTTCTTTGCTCAGATCGGAAGGTAGAGCTTTGACTTAAATCATTCTCCATGTTCAGACAGGAATGTGTATTTTCCCTTGTTTTCTAACACCTATATAACATGCCAAGTGTATTTTATGTTTTCTAAGAGATTTCTTATAATAATAAGAATCGTAATTTGGGTCTCTCGCAGAGTATTAAATTGTCAGATTTATATTTGAAATACTTCTTTAGGGTCTTTGATATGAAACCCTAGCGATCATACCACTTCTTGAATGGCCTCATGCTCTGTAAAACAAAATGCCTGTTAAAGTCTAGGGTACGTCAAATTAAAGTCCTGAGAGTCTCTGACGCCAATTTCAGGCATTTAGACAAGGATATTGTGGAAGAAATTGGTAGATCTCGATCGGGGGCAATACTCATGTTTAAGACTGCACTCAACAGTTATTACAAGGACGAGCGCACATAATATAGCGAATTCTAATTGTTAACAGAAGCATCCAATATGCATCAATAAGATACTCTCTCTACTTTGAATAGTGTCCTGTACTTAATAATGAATGTTGCAGCAGCGATAAAATTGACTAACATCAAAAATCTTGAATGAAACTACGATATAATTTGTATCGCATGCGTCAGAATATGTATACCGGTTATGTTTTCATGAACATCGCATATAATTGGTCCTTGTGAGCATCCGCCATGTAAATTTTGTAAGCGCATTAGCGGTTTTTTCCCTATGACCTTGACACGTGTTTTAAGCAAAGAAATACGTGTTGATTGGTCTAACAGGGATAACGTTTGGGTCTATATCGATTATTGGCAAAAACTATATTACAATTGATGTATTTAAGGTCCATCCTCGGTCCAGTGTACATTTTAACATATACGTCACACTTGTTAGTACCCCTGGGATCAAAGCCATTTGCTGGCAGTATCATGAATAATCTACTTTTCATTTCGTTGTTTTTTTTTTATTTTGGTGTCTTTATCACAAGGATAACCGATAACTTATACTCTTCTTGTTTTACTGGGTATGCAAATTTTTATGAATATTTATTAGAACCGGCAAATGCGGCTCTCAGGTCCTAAGATATACAGAGTGCAGCGTCTTCGACGAGGATGGTAAAGGTCTGACGATTTACATATGTCATCTTTAAAAGGTTTTGTCAGAAGCAGAAAATAAAAGCTTTGAAGACGAAATATTGGTACATTCCCATTTTTAATACTCTTAGTTTATTTTGTCAACCTGATATGTATTCCTTTACTGTCATTTTGTTTATCTTGGAATAATATTTCCAAATGTTGTATATTTGGAAAATTAATCCAGTTTTCAGTATGTGATTCGCATTTATATACTGGATATTATTACATATGCATAGCAAGCCGCCAAATGTTACCTGCTTGACTCTCGTAATTTCGATGTAGCATGCAAAAGGCGATAAAGATTGCAGCGGTCTTTGGCATTTTCTAACTGCTTATATTTCTGTCAGCTCATAATTGACTTAGTCCGGGTTGGAAGTGTGAGCGGCTCATGTCGTGTCTCGGTCATCTTATAAATATAAGTTTCCACTATTCAAGGAAGACACAACATGAAATACCGTAGTCTCCTAACCTAGCTACCTGCTCTGTTAGCATTATGCAAACTGTTACATAGTGATAGCTAATGGGAACGCGTACTTAATGATCCTGACTTGTCAAAAGAACATGTATTCGTCAAACATATGGCAATGATTTACAGTTAGATCAGTATTTATGGTACTCAGTTAGTTGATTTGCTTGTAATTTGCAGCGACGGTCTTTATTTCTATTAGAGTATCTATTTAACCTGCTCACGGAAATGCCCGAGAAGTAAATCAATGCGTCTGAAACTCGAAGGATGTGTTTACAGATGTACTAATATGATTGGTGCTTTATGAAATAATATAAATTAACGTGGAGAAGGGGGGGGGGTGCGAAAAATGTGTGGTTACTATGCAGAGTAACGATTTGCTTCCCAGTTCAGTTGATTGTGTATGCTTGCTCCATTCTGATAAATGCCATACACTTGACATGTTGCTGTGGCCCGTCCGGTAGGTGGCGTTAGAATTGTACCTGCTGGCAACTAATTTGTGCAGTGATATCGCTTAAATAGGACGATAAATTTGAGGATCTTATCTTTTCTATCTCCTAACTTGAACTCTTGGTTTCTTGTTTTATATCTCCTTGCACCCGACTGTCTCGGACGAGATCACATTTTGTCTGTTTGAGTTGAGCGTTGCTTCGCCCCCTGTGCAGAGAAGATTCTCGTGGTTATTGTCCTTTGGCCGTATGATCATCATATACGTCTATCTAAAGCTTGGTAGTTTCTGCCTCTGTCTTTCTAGCGCCTCAAGCATTACAGGGAAGTAGGACGACTGGCTCGCCCGTTGTCAGTGGTTATTGTGTACCAGGGAGAGGGGTGATGTTGCTTGGTTCGCTTGTGGGCACGATTCTAGTGATTTAGCACTTCAAAAAGGGCAACCAAGTTAATTTCCAAAACACTATAACAGAAACATACCGCGAGTATCCCCCAAGCTCAAAACCAAGCACACATCACAGCACTTAACCGCAAGACACTTCATGGGAGGCCGTCCTTACATGACAAAGCTGTCTAATAGACGTCAATTCAAACAAACAAACACCTATCATAAAATTGAATATAAATAACAAATATTACAAGATTCTATACCAAACCTTCAAGTTAAGTATGATTGGGTATCGGGTGGTGTAGTGGTTAGCCTTTCACAAGACGACAGTTCGATCCCGACACTGGAGATGTGAAAAGGCGAAGACGGACAGTTTCATGCGCTATCTTAGTTTCCTCTCATTTATATTTATATCAATTGACTGAATGAATATCAATAAATAAAACGTTTCTACTTATAGTTCAATTTTATAACTAAATAAATGTAATCTCCTTGATTATTGCTTGATAAAACGAGTTAAGGCTGTAACATGATATTACGAAATCTGATATGAATATATTTCAGAAAGTAACGGCGATTGGAAGAACGAAGCTGATAAATGATTGAATATCGATTCCATTGATCATTTTGTTAAATTTATAATTCATTTAAGTTTCGCGAGTATTACATGGCCCTGCAGGTAGGGCGTTAGAATTGCTACTGCTGCCCATGACATTGCAGTGAATCGTAAAAGGGCGACTAAATTTTAGGATCTTATCTTTTCTGTTTCTTATCTCTAACTGATTTATTTTCGCTAATGCCTCCTTGGGCAACCTGACTGCCTCACTTTTGGGGGCTTGGGAGTTGAGGGTTCGCCCCTTGTGAGGAAGCGCTCTGGGTTTGTACCTCTGCGCGAGGACACCAAAGTCTATAAAAGTGGTAGTTCTGCTCCTGGCTAGCGCTATAGCGGGAAAAGGGAGTGGGACCGATCTGGTTATCCAGCGTTTGTCAGTTGTAACTGTGACTGGTGAGGGTGTCGTTGCGTCTAGGTGTTCTTGCGGCATGCTCCAGGGATATAGTCAACTATAATGTTTTGTTTGTTTGTTTTGATATTAACGTCCTATTAACAGCTATGGTCATGTCAGGCACGGGCCTCCCATGCATGCGGTGTGTTGCGGAATGTTGTGTCGTGTGCCGTGTTTTGAGATGACTGCGGTATATTTCATGTTGTGTGTCTTCTTGTATTCGTGGGACTTATATTGACCGTTTTCAGTGCATATCATTGAAAGCATGCCGGCGCGAAAACACCAACAACACACCCAGACCCTCGCAACGCTTTTCAATCCGGGCAATAGATGATGATTTGTAATATTACGTTGTTTCCAATTGGATGTTAAAAATAATCAGTTTAATATTCATATAAGTATTTCTGATCCTATTTTACACTCACAAAGTATAATTGTTCGTTTTGTAATAATTATAATATTGTGACTGCCGCTTTTTTAAATATTGACTTATTTGAAATAAAAATGGTTGCTACAAAATAGATGTTAATTGTGGTAAACTAATTCATCAAGTGGCTATTATACTTATCCTTACTATAAACGAAGCTGCAAAACTTTACTGCTTTAAAACTCCTATGTTTTATTATAGAATTTTTTATATAAGATATGATTCATTATCTTAAGAGCTCAATTTTCCAATACACAAACTAATTGACAATGACTATCTTTTAGTATAATTAGATGCCAAAATATATATTAACAGAATTAAAAAAAGAAAATTGCAAGTGTACAATTGTTGAATATTCTTGCTTGTCAGGTAAGCGACAATGCAATTGAATAATTCAGATAGCACGTTACAAAATTGCATCTTCTATTAATGAAAAGTACTTTCAGATACTAAGTAGAGATTTTTAAAAGAATTTATGGATCACAACCATTATCTGGTATAATATTACCTAAAATTTTTGGGGTGAATAAAGTTCATTTCAATAAGAGGCATTACGCCTATAATCCAGACCCGCGCGGGCGATTGTTATGATACAATGCATCTTGGTCTTTTTCCTTGGGAAACAGCTCTGCGGTCCACTGGTAATGGGTACAGTTTATATGTTAATCGACCTATCATGGATTATGACTAATTGGTCTTGTCATTCTCGGTATGTAGATATTGATGATGTTACCGGATATTTGATATTTCAGAATATCACTGATGAGGTTTACTTGGTGAACCATTATAGCTCAAATGGAACGGTATACTGCAGGCTTCCATTTATTATCGGTATCACTTGATATCGATCTACTGAATCCCTGCAGGTATTAATCAAGGGTCCGTTCCCGTCCGGATTTTAGTATTGGAGAGCAGCATGATGGCCATCGCACTCTCCATGGACTTCATGGTAGTGTCTTCAACCCTAGGGTCTTTAGATCGCTAGGCAAGCACAGGAATTAAAAGAAGTCAAGGAAGTTCCAGTCTTGGATAAACAGGGATTGCTGATTAGGGTGTAAGGGCCTCATCGCCCAATACCATAACTTATGATCGGGGTTGTATACTGCTTGCAACACTTGGGGCATATCGTGGGTGCCCAATGTCATGCTCCATTCGTCAGTTTTTGCTCCAGTTGCGAAGCGCGACGAAATAAGGGAATCGCCTACGCAACAAAGCTATTACCGTTGTCTCAAGTCTGATGATCTCAAAGTCTGCCTCTTGAGTATGGTTTTCTTAAGCTGGACACTGAGGTAGTCTTCTTCGTCAGAAGCAGCTTTAATTCTGGTGTCATCTGTTCCGCCAGGCCTACTGCCGATTTCCTACGGATGAAAACAGCCGCTCATCGCGGCTGCGCACGACCTCAAGATGAGTACTAGAGGAAACATAATAGAAATCTCAGGAATGGCGAAATTTCGGCCACATACTCGTGTGTTTCGGAGATGAAAAAAGAGCTCTCCATCAATTGTTTTCCATTGTCTCTACTGGATCCTGGAGCTCGTCATATCCTTCGTAGGAGGCAACGGGCGTCTTCAGGCCGTTCTGTGCATGTCCTTCATGTCATGATTGTGGGGTTATTAACCTCGCTCGATAACTTTGTGATATCGTTTATAGTGGTAGTTTTCATTAAAGTATATCTTTATCACCAGTGGTGATGTCTTTTTGCTTGTGACATCAATCTCTTTATTAGTGGCTGTAGAACGCAGACAGGTCAAAATAGAGGCATCCTGTTCTGTTTGTTTGATTTTTTAATGTCCTAAGATCCAGTCAGAGGTCATTGCAATTTTTTTTGTTTGTTTTGTTTGTTTATTATATTAACCGTCCTATTAACAGCTAATGGTCAGTAAAGGACGGCTTGCCATGTATGCGGTGTGTTGCGTGTATATTGTGCGAGGTGAGATGTACTGGACGACTGCGGTTTGTTCGTGTTTGATGTCTTCTTGTAATTATGTGGAACTGTTGCCTTTTTTTATTAGTGCTATAAACATGGAAGTCATGCCTCCGCCGGAAACCATAACAATACCGCCCACCCGGTCAAATTTACTTGACAACGGCGGAACCAGTGTTCCCACTCCCCTGTATGCTGAACGGCTAGCAGGGGCAGAAACTACCACTTTATAGACTTGGTGTGTATCGGCAGGGACAGGAACCCCAGAGCCTTCCTCACAGGGGGCGAACGCTCAACTCAAGACCAAAAAGTGAGGCGGTGCCAAGGGAGGCATTTGGAAGGATAAAGTCAGTTAAGGAGAAGAGAAAAGAGTAAGACTCTTAAATTTAAGTCGCACTTTACGACATGCATAGGGGCCAGCAGGTTAACAATTCTAACTGCCCCTACTGCAGGGCCAGGGTCATGCAAGGGACGGCCTTCTCATGGCGTGCAGCGTGCATGAGTGCGAGGTGGTGTATTGGGAAACTGGCGCGGTATGTTCCGCGTTGTGTTTACTTGTATAGTGGAACTGGTTAACCCTTTTTACTGCTGCCCCTATTGCATGATCGTAAGGCGACTAAATTTAGGATCTTATCTGTTCTCTTCCTAACTGACTTTATCTTTCTAATACCTCCTTGGGCACCGTCCTCTAGCGTTAGGTGCCCTTGAGTTGAGACGTTCGCTTCCTTGTGAGGAAGGCTCTGGGTCTGTCCCTGGCCGAGACATCACCAAAGTCTATATAAAGTGGATAGTTTTCTGCTCCTGCCTCTTGCGCTCAGTAGCGCTTGACAGACTGGCTGTAATAGGGACGTATTAATCAAACAAACAAACGAACACTTGGTCTACACAAGTAAGACTGGAGGAAGTCTACCATACAAACCCATAGAGATGCACCAAAATAAATACATAATGCGCCATTCGCCTATCATAATTGGCCATTGACACAAGGTGCCCCTCACAGAAGCTGTGCAGATAATAGATGGACATCAAAGACATCAGGTTTGCCCCAAGCTGTAACCAATACCACTGCCACAGCTGTGCAAGATTTTAACCGTTGAAATCAAGATTATGAATACAAAAGATACAACACACTAACTTTTTAATTTTACTTATCACAAACTCCAAAAGAATCACATTTAAGAAAATTATTGTCGGGACAAGGTTAGATAGATCTGAGCACCCTGCCGATTTCAATTAAGTTTTTTTCTATGCTTCTGCGGTTCTCTCACGCAATCTTTACACTCTCTAAATTCTAGTTCTTTTTCCTGTATTCTTTCCGTCTTCCACTTCTGCTGGTTCCATTTTCCAAAATTCAATTTAATCCTTCAGCTCGCATTTCCTACAAATCATAATTCAAAGTTTATTTAAGTATAAATACAACATAGACAATATTTTAAGCATTATTCTCCAATATCCTTTACCACTTTTATAGACTTTGGTGTGTCTCGGTCAGGGGACAGAACCCAGAGCCTTCCTCACAGGGGCGAGCGCTCAACTAAAGGCCAAAAGTGAGGTGGTGTCAAGGGAGACGTTAGAAAGAATAAAGTAATTTAGGAAGAAAGAAAAGATAAGATCCTAAATTTAGTCGCCTCTTATGATCATGCAATAGGGGCAGCAGGTACAATTCTAACGCCCTACCTGCAGGGCCAATCACATTATACTGACCAGTCGTCCCACTCCCTGTATACTGAGCGCTAAGCAGGATGCATGCTATTTTAATGGAGTAAATAGACGTATCAACCTAACCAAGATGGCGGCGTACGTCAAAGGTCATAGGAGAAAAAAACTCGCTTCGCCGGATATAAATAAAATATGAGGCTGCAAATATGGCAGACGACAGACACGAGTGTTCGGGTTGTTGTTAACAGTCATATCTTCCAAGCTTTTACACTATGGATCCTGGCGATCAAACTCTGACTTTAGATGATTTTAATACGTGGAAAATTGATTCTTTGAGAGATTTTTTGACAAAGCGAGGCTTGTCCAAAGACGGCAGTAAAAAGGAGTGCGTTGTGTTTTGCTGCTAGTTGCATGAAATTCCCAAATATTCCTTCTACTTCTCATATACTTAAACAAAATGAACTAGATTATGAGCAGTTACTGCATTCTGGGAGGGTAGAAGAGAAGTTTGGTTTGCCACAATGGTCCCCTGTATATATTACGGATATTGCTAGTTTTCTTGCATCCAAGAAGTCGTCTACTGTACTTCAGTCCATGTTGAACAAATATAAAATTGGAAAGGCATATGAATACTATCAGTCAGGTCACCTGCAGCAGATTTATTACCACCATATAACGAATTCTTGTTTGAATTGTATCTTGTATGCAAAATGCACACCTTCACAAAAATTGAAAGAAGATTCGCATACAGTCTGGGTTTGCTGTGCTAAGGAGTCTGGAGCTGTTAAATCAGCTTACTGTACCTGTACCGCAGGGTAAGTATGTTAATGTAACAAACAATATCTTAACAATGTGTCTAATGGTCACTTAACCATGATCAAAAGTTACACACAGTATGGGGAAAGTAGCCTTTGAGACACAGGCTAGGGCCATTGTGGTCCTTAGTCCCCTTGAGGCAGAGACCATATAATTGTCAATTTTACATCCCATGAATTTAACAATGTTGTACAACATGTGATGACTGTAACATCAGCATTATTGTACCCAATATTATATGAATATGCGAATCCAACATTATAATGTGTCTCTTACTGTAACAGATTAATTTACCATGAGTACGGAAAAATTTAAAATATGGCTGTCATTTTGTCCACAACTTACATTTTGGTTCATTAATGAGCACCCCCTTTGTTACAATTAAGCGTCATGGAGCTATTTATGGCGAATATATATACATTCATGTATATGCATATGTATATTAAGATATTCATAATGCATAATTTAAAGTAATTAATCTTTGTATTTTGAAGATTTATCTACAACTTTTAATGCATATATCTAGATACATATGCACACTATAAGTAGAGTTTACAATTGAGTCAATTGTTGTTGCATAATGTTCTCTGTATAGGCTTGGTTCAACATGTAACCATGTGGCAGGTCTATTGTTTAGAGTGGAGGCTGCCAACAAGATGGGATACACCTCTTGTACATCCATTCCATGTTCATGGACACAGCCTTCTAAGAAACACAAAACTGTCATCCCAATTAAATTGAAAGACATGACAATAAGAAAATCCAGACACGGTGAAACAGGTAGTAGATTATTAATTGATTAAAAATTTTCAATGTATAAGCACGTTCAAAATTATTATAAAGGCAATGCACTAATAAGCTCCTTTTCAGTTTTTATATATGGCAGGTATATGTAATTTAAATTTTTGTTTGTTTGAATATTCAATAAACTGTTAAACGCATATTCCAGAAATAATATCATTTGCTCAACATTGATTGTACACTGTATTTGTATTGCATGACATTTGTATACATTACAGCTGTATAAATTATTAAATATTTTCAAGTCCATATAGGGATTGGATTTCGTTTTTATGTTAACCATGCTTGTATGGAGCAATTCCTCTAAGAATATATTCTATGGGGCGCGTTAGCGCCCCATATTGAATATATTCTTAGAGGAATTGCTCCATACAAGCATGGTTAACATAAAAACGAAATCCAATCCCTATATTTACACCTCAACACGACTTTTTTATTAATATTAATGCGATAAAAATCGTCATGTGAAAGTGACGTAATTATTCAAAATAATAAGTCGGTCAAAGTGTGTGGAGCTTACTCAATTGAACAGCGAATGATGACGCTTCACGTTAAGGTAAATTATTCATCCGCGACGACAAAAAAGTTCAATATTTTAGTTAAAATAACATGACAAACACAAGTAAATTTCAGAGATAATTTATTTAATCAGAATCAGAACTTTAAATATATATTCAATTTGCTAAAAAATTAATATTAAGCGTAATAACATAAAGAATTTGTACACGGCCACATGTGTGAACTCGGTGACCGTTATTGTGCAGCGAGCGAAGCTGACGCACGCTTTACACACTTTAGTTTGCGGAAGTTGTGGAAAACACCGCTTTTCCAAGTAGCTCAATGGTGTTTGAGATGTCGTCTGACTTTGACGATATTACATCCTTGGGAGCCATGTGATTATATAATCTACGTTTAGATCCATATCGCCATCGATAGATGAAACAAATTCACTGTGTTCGATGGATACAATGTATTTGTGGTGAACGCGGAACTGTCAACACGTGGATTATTAGCGGTGCATGTTTTATAATACACATGATTAAATACTCAAAGAACAAAGACAAGAGGATATGTTTATAACTGACCTCTATCAGAGGGTCTCACACCCGTCCACCCAAAGGCTCGATCGTAGGACGAACATAGGCACAGAGGTAATGTTTACATTTGACACCCATCATTTTTAACAAAAATGAAAGCACCGTCGCCCCGGTGGATATTTTTCCGTTTCTTTTACAATTGGTTAATTTAAAAATTGTTGAATCATATATTAAAATATAAAACATGTATATATTGTTTACATTTTTCCAAAATTCTATGAAAAACAACAACATACACGTAATGTTTCGTCAAAATGTAAACAAAGCCATGTGTTTCTTTTAAAAAAAGTAGTCCTTTTACGTTGCACAGAACATTTCCTTACGCAAGTTCAAAGTTCAATGTTACCATGCAGTTATGGTAAACAAAATCGGCTAGTATTAGCGTATAGTGACCAAGCCTAGCAAGTGTAAATATAACTTAATGCAAAGTATTAAAATCATTGCTGTTGGAGACAAAGACATTAAATTTAACAAAACAAGTCATGTTTCAAGGCATAATAAAAAATCAGTTAGCAGGCTTCAATTTCAATAAACAGAAAGCATCTACATAAGACAAAACATCTCTTTATTTATAGTGCAAGTTAAACTTATATTATTACTAATTAAATTTGCTTCATAATTTTCCAATTTTTGGATTTTTTTTCTTCCAGAAATCAGCTAGATCTGGTATCAATTTAAACTACATTGTCAGTAGTCTTGATTTTTTGTTTTGCCTCATTTACATGACAATTAAACATTAACAAAAATCAATATGTTGGTTACATGCAAAGATATAAATAATGTTTTCAGATAAGAGGCCATTGACAGCAAAAGGCAAAGCCTCCTTCAACCCTGTACAAGGAGCAGCAACTAACATTAACAAAAATGAAATGTTGTCTACATTTGCAACTGCCCTAAGAGAAGCTTTACCAAACAGTTGTCTGAACAGAAGTACATGACAAGTTATTTTTTTACTTGTACAAATCTGCTTATTCCATAGGCCTTTCATAAATCTTCCTAAATTGGTACATTCAAACACAGTAGAAATATACAGTAAACCAAAGAATCTTTCAATGAAATACAAAAGACTACACAAATAAGCTAAAATTGCTCACATTGTCTTCAAGAAACAGTTTAGAAACCATACACTACAGAAATTTTCATTACAGAAGGGACTACTTTCTGATACATTTCACCATTGTGATCTTGAACAAATCCTCATCCCAGCATGACATAACACCATTCAAAGATAGTATAGCATTAGCCTATTTGATTTCTGCGACCTTGCATGAATGTCATTTTGAACAAACTTGGTAGCCCTTTATCACAGCATGCTAATGGTAATTAAAAAGAAGCCGTTTTAATGAAAAGTTTTCAGACCACAGTTGGGATACTGGAGTCTGCATATGATGACTGACAAATTATCTGATGGCAAAATGTCAAATGACCTAAAATCATTACTGTAATAAATCCTAAAGAATCAGTAAATTACTTTGTTATATTATAACTTTTAAATTAGCAATTTTTTATAACAGTTTGTAGAAATCTTTATATTGTGTTATAGATATATGAACAAATTACTTTGTAAACATTATTATCTCCCCTTTCCTAAATGTAATTATGTTGAAGCCAATGGACATGCTTCTTACAAGCTGTTTGGTTTGATTAGTTTAACGTCCTATTAACAGCCAGGGTCATTTAAGGACGTGTCAGGTTTGTTGGTGGAGGAAAGCCGGAGTACCCGGAGAAAAACCACCGACCAGCGGTCAGTACCTGACAACTGCCCCACATAGGATTCGAACTCGCGACCCAGAGGTGGAGGGCATGTGGTTATATGTCGGTACATCTTAACCACTCGGCCACCGCGGCCCCCTTGTTACAAGCACAATTAAATATTTGTAAATATTCAATAAATATAAGAGATATAAAGAAATTATACAGAACATTTTGGCTCTATTTAATATAGGTACAGTGTACAGAGATGAGCACATTAGTGCTGAGGAGTCACCAAAGATCATCATCCAAGATTTCACCATGAGTGCCCTTCTGAATCAGGAATCCGATGCTACAAATTTTATAAAGACGCTTCCTAAATATACATCGGAAGAAAGCCAAGCAGTAGCATTTGTAACAGTAGGACAGAGCAGCAACCCACTTTGGCATTTGATGAAAAAAGATCGCCTCACGTAATCAAATTATTATTCTGTCCATACTAAAATAATGCCCATGCAGTCTAAACCAGACACTGATATGAAACCCTTGCTATGAAATATTTTAGGGAACAAAAAAATCAACCCAAATATTAGGTCAATCAAACATGGAAGGGAACTTGAACCAGAGGAAAGTTATCTTACAGAAAGAATGTCCAATCAGTTCACAGTAACTTCACATTTACTGAGTGTGTTTATTTTGTTGATACACAGTATCCATATTTAGGTGCCAGTCCAGACCTGTTGGTCGCTTGTGACTGTTGTGGGGATGGTGTTGTAGAGATTAAATGCCCCCTTGTTTCTAAACGTGTAAAGTGTCCAAGTATTTGTTTGTTTGTTTGTTTGTTTGTTTGATTTATTAACGTCCTATTAACAGCTATGGTCCAAGTATTTGTACTTGTAACTTGCCCATATATTTACATAACAGCCATGGTTGTTTAAGGTTGAAAAAAGAATCATTCACATTACTGTCAGATTCAAGGTCAGTTAGCGATCACTGGAAGAAAGTATTGCGACTTTTATGTCTATACTTGCAATGGTTATCACATTGAGAGGGATTCCATTTGATAAATCTTATTATCTTCAAACATTAGACAGCCTTATATTTTTCTTTGAAAAGTTTGTTGTCCCAGAACTCTTTTCAAGGACTTTGAAGAGTCTAAAAGAAAAAACAGTTTCATTACCAGCCAACTCTGAGCCTGAAGCAATGGACATAGCAACAACTTATTTTTGCCCTGTGTGTAGACATGTGGTCAAAGAAGAAGATCAGGTGCAGACATACAGAGATCAGAGTATTGGGTGTGAAGTCTGTGGTCTATGGTTTCATTTTAGGTGTGTGCAGATGAACAAGACCATTTCTTCAAAACTTGATCAATGGACATGTCCAAAGTGTACTGTTCAGCAGCAGGATTTTGAGGTGAGGAAATCTGAGTATGCAAAGATATGCCACCAACCTGGCTATTACCAGACATTGTTTTCAAACTCAGTTCATTAAAATCAAATTCAATGTATGTAAAAAAGAAAATTCATCTCTGCAATCTGGTTCAGTTCCCTTGTACGATTGTAATATTATACAAATTAAAAGAAGGTTGTTAAATTAACACATGACATTTTATGCCAAGTATACTTGTTTCAAATGTTATCAAAATAATAATCTCAATAATCTAAATTCGGTTGTGCTAATTTATCTAGAAAAAAACTAAATGTTCCTTACTGTCTTCACACTAGCTATGAATTGGTCATGACTCAAGACATCGTAACCACTTGTCCGGTGGCCCCGCATAATCAAGCTACATGAAAGCTTAAGGGTATCATATTAAAAAAATATATGGTTAACATGACCATTGTAGAATGGTGAATAATATTTCAAATATAGATATATGTACCAGGTACAGATATTATACTTAAGTTGCTCAACTTCCTGAATGAAAATGTTTTGCTCTCATAAATTGAATTTATTATATAAGCAAAACTTGCTAAAGAATAAGGAATACATTTTTAGAAATTCTAATTTTAAGGGATTAATTCAGCTAATAATGATGTAAATACAGATGACAACTCTTTTTTTTGAAGTTTAGAAAAAATCTCAATATTGTAAGAGGCATATGAAGTTTCACAAATTATATTGGTATTTTTGAAGTTTGAAAAAATCTCAATATTGTAAGAGGCATATGAAGTTTCACAAATCATATAGGTATTTTTGAAGTTTGTAAAAAATCTCAATATTGTCAGAGGCATATGAAGTTTCACAAATCACATTGGTATTTTGAAGTTTGAAAAAATCTCAATATTGTAAGAGGTATATGAAGTTTCACAAATCATATAGGTATTTTCGAAGTTTGAAAAAATCTCAATATGGTAAGTATATTTTGGAAGGGTAAAATGCAGATTGCAAATTCCTGCAACTACTCTTAGAATGTTGTCCAAATGGTGAACAAGTGTGAGTGGAACTTCATATTTGAGGAGCCTGAAAGTTTTCATGCGTCGAATTGCTTATTCAACATAAATCCGCAAATTTGCAATTTCAGACGTTAGTTTAACCTCACCTCTAGACATCTGACAAGCACCCCTTCGCCCAGGAGGAATACACAATTCAGCTCCAATCAAGGCTAATTCTTCTCGAATTGTGAAGCCTCTGTCTGCCATAACAGTGCCATTCCTCTCAACTACATCAAGAAAGCCTGAGTGACTTGTAATGTGTTTGTCACTTGCTCTGCCACCCCAACACTCCGAGACAAAATTGATCAGTCCAGAAGGGTTTATACTAACAAGAAACTTTGCTGTCTGGTGGTGCTTATAGTCACTCCATGACTGAGCAGCAAGTTTAAGGTTATTTGGTTTTTCTAGGAAAATCTCTGTGCAGTCTATAATATGCCGAACATTGCGATTTTTTTCTGCCTCTTAATTACTGGTGGAATGTTTGATTGCACAATGTGTTTAGGGGGGTTGAATACCAAAGAACCTAGTGTGTCAGCCAGTATTTTTATCCATGTTGTGAAAATGTTTGAAGCATGTGTGGTAGATATACTAAATCTATCTGCTAAGTCCTGAAACAATAATCCTAATCTTAACTTCATAAGTATCAAAACGAGTTCTTGTTTTTTTGGATAACATCCTAAATCTAGAATGAACTTTGTATTTTAAAGGGTTGCAGTTTTTACGTGGTCCTTTCCAGTAATGGATGTGATCTGTCTTGCCCTGAATAATGTCAAAATGATATTGAAAGCCTCAACAGTGGGAATGCCAGTATAAAATTTACATTTCTGGTCATTTGATAATACAGTTTTAATGGAAAATTGCTCTTTACCCCATGTTTTCCTAGTGTTTGATCTACATGACAAGGTTTTGTAATAAATGACCTCATTTTCCAATTTCTGTATTTTTTCTCTCAGTATTTGATTCTCCCTTTCTAATTCTTTCTCATTTACTTGAGTTTCTGAAAAATTTGCCTAATCATGGTCTGTGTGACAGCTGTTTGTTGTTTCCATTTCCTGATCTGCTGACTCGGATGGAATGCTAATGTTAATGGCACTGGTAGTGGTAGATCTCTGTCGTGGAGAACGGCGTGGTTTTTCAAACGATTCAAGTTTATATCCAAGTTCAAGTGTAGGGTTTGGGTTGAACGTTGTGGGCTTTCCATCAACAAAATGCTTTGAGCATATCCTTGATTCTTGGTTTGGACGCCAATTTTTGCTACCACTTTTTCTGTTAATTGAAGCTGCCCACTTAAGCCTGCCAACAGGATCAGCACGTTCTGTTGGGAACGGAAGTAGTTTGAAGGGCGGCTCACAGACACAGGATGCGGTACCGAAATTGCAATGATGTACATTACATATCTGTGTCATCCATTTTTCAATATTGTACCAACTATTTGAACAGTTCAACACAGTACAACTTCGCCTGGAAACTTTCGGTATTTTTGAATTTAATTTAACATACGGAAAACATGCAAAAAATAAATATATGAAAACAACATTCATAACGATATACCAGATTTCCAACTTATACAGAAATATCTGAAAAATATGACAGAAATAAAAACATAATTCACATATTATTCAAAATTGTATTAAAATTTACTTCTTGAAAATGACTTGTCAGAATTTGACCAAATTTGTTGGTACATGTATTATATCTAGATCCCTTCTTCATTAATGCAATGCCCACTGAAAGATGTTCAATGCTTATATTTACATTTGGTTACAATTTTATGTCGAAAGCGAGTGATCAATAATATAGCGAATTCTAATTGTTAACAGAAGCATTCAATAGCATCAATAAGATACTCTCTCTACTTTGAATAGTGTCCTGTACTTAATAATGATAGGTTGCAGCTGCGATAAAAATTGAATAACATCAAAATCTTGAATGAAACTACGATATATTTATATCGCATGCGTCAGAATATGTATACCTGGTTATGTTTTCATGAACAATCGCATGTAATTGGTCCTTGGTGAGCATCCGCCATGTAAATTTTGTAAGCGCATTAGCGGTTTTTCCCCTATGACCTTTGACACGGTGTTAAGAAATTACGTGTTGATTGGTCTATAAGCACAGCTCTCAGAGGGTCACTGATAACGTTTGGGTCTATATCGATCATTGGCAAAAATTATATTACATTGATGTATTTAAGGTCCATCCTCGGTCCCAGGTGTACATTTAACATATACGTCACACTCTGTTAGTACCCCTGGGATCATAAGCCCATTTGCTGCAGTATCATGAATAATCTACTTTTCATTTCGTTGTTTTTTTATTTTGTGTCTTTTACACAAGGATACCGATAACTTATACTCTCTTTTTTACTGGTATGCAATTTTATGAATATTTATTAGAACCGCAAATGCGGCCTCAGGTCCTCGACACCTTCGACCGAGGATGGTAAAGGTCTGACGATATACATATGTTCATCTTTAAAGGTTTTGTCAGAAGCAGAAAATAAAGCTTTGAAGACGAATATTGGTACATTCCCATTTTTTAATACTCTTAGTTTATTTTTGTCAACACTGATATGTATTCCTTTACTGTCATTTTGTTTATCTTGGAATAATATTAAGCGTTCGCCCATGTAAGAAAGGCTTTTGGTTCTGTCACCTGTCCGAGGCACACCAAAGTCTATTAAGTGGTAGTTTCTGCTCCTGCTTAGCGCTCACAATACCGGGAGTTGGACGACTAGTTCGCCCGTTGTCAGTATAATTTGACCGCTTGGAGTATGTTGCTTCGTGTCTCCGGTGGCATAATTCAGTGATATAGCACTATAAAAAGGACAAAAGTTCCACTATTCAAGAAGACACAACATGAACATACCGCAGTCTTCCTAAACTCGCACTTTGCACTTATGCAAACTGTACACCGCATACATGGGAAGCCGTACTTAATGACCTGACTGTTATAAGAACCAATGAATCAATCAAACAAACAAACGATTTACAGTTAAAACGTTTTATGGCACTAGTATTTGATTCTTATTTGCGGTGATTTATTCTGAAGAGTAATTAGCTAGATGTGATGCACTATACATTATTGGACTAAACATTCCAATGCAGGGTATCAATTTGAGTACACGCACCTTGTTCAATTCCAAAAGTGACGACATAGAATTTGTTCCGTTCTATAAATAAACCTGGGGTTATGATTACTGTATTCACTCTTGGTGGAAATAAAATACGAAAATGAAAAGTATCGATATACCACAACGATATTAGGGTAGACATACCAATTTGGGTACTTAGATACTGATCTAATACACATATGTATACAGTATATCGTTTGTAATATAATGTAAAAGGAACGGGTCGGTGTGGTTTGTACATAGTATTAAATACGGTGTCTATCACTCAGCTGACGGAGCTTGCTTCTTTGGCTCAGTCGGTAGAGCCCTAAATTTCCATGTCGGAGACAGGAATGTGTATTTTCCCTGTTCTTCTACACTAGTATACACAAGTGTATTTATCGTTTCTAAGAGATTTCTTATAATAATAAGAATCGTATTTGGTCTCTGCAGAGATTTAAATAGCAATTATATTTAAATCTCTGGTCTCTGACAATGATACCCTATCGATCATCCCACTTCTTGATGGCTCATGCTCTGTAAACAAACATCCTGTTTAGAGGCCTAACTTCTAAGCCTGAGGCCTCTCTGACGCACTATTGGTATGTAGAAATGTAGACTCGATCGGGGCAATATTCATGTTAAGACTGATTTCAACAGTTATTACAAGCGAGCGATCAATAATATAGCGAATTCTAATTGTTAACAGAAGCATTCAATAGCATCAATAAGATACTCTCTCTACTTTGAATAGTGTCCTGTACTTAATAATGATAGGTTCTAGCTGCGATAAAAATTGAATAACATCAAAATCTTGAATGAAACTACTATACATTTTATGTTTTCATGAACAATCGTATATAATTGGTCCTTGGTGAGCATCTGTAGGTGTTTTCACGTAAGCAATGTTGGAGAAATTTTAAGTCATCCGCCATGTAAATTTTGTAAGCGCATAAGCGGTTTTTCCCTTATGACCTTTGACACGGTGTTTTAAGGCCGCTTAAGAAATTACGTGTTGATTGGTCTATACGCACAGCTCTCAGAGGGTCACGGATAACGTTTGGGTCCATATCGATCATTGGCAAAAACTATATTACATTGATGTATTTAAGGTCCATCCTCGGTCCCAGGTGTACATTTAACATATACGTCACACTCTGTTAGTACCTCTGGGATCATAAGCCCATTTGCTGCAGTATCATGAATAATCTATTTTTCACTGTTAGTACCTCTGGGATCATAAGCCCATTTGCTGCAGTATCATGAATAATCTATTTTTCATTTCGTTGTTTTTTATTTTGTGTCTTTTTACACAAGGATAACTTGTACTCTTGTTTACTGGTATGCAATTTTATGAATATTTATTAGAAGCGCAAATGCGGCCTCAGGTCCTAGAGATAGTAAGCAAGAGTGCAGCGTACACCTTCGACCGAGGATGGTAAAGGTCTGACGATATACATATGCTCATTTTTAAAGGTTTTGTCAGAAGCAGAAAATAAAGCTTTGAAGACGAATATTGGTACATTCCCATTTTTTAATACTCTTCGTTTATTTTTGTCAACACTTATATGTATTCCTTTACTGTCATTTTGTTTATCTTGGAATAATATTTCCAAATGTGTAATTTGAAAATTAATCCAGTTCAGATGTGATCCACATTATAATTATATGGAATTACTATATGCATAGCCCCAAATGTACCTGCTGACCCTTTTGCATGATCGTAAAAGGCGACTTAGTTTAGGATCTTTGGCTTATCTTTTCTCTTCTTCCTAACTGACTCTACTGTCCTAATGCCTCCCTTGGCACCGCCTCACTTTTGGCCTGGAGTTAAGCGTTCGCCCATGTAAGGAAGGCTTTTGGTTCTGTCACCTGTCCGAGGCACACCAAAGTCTATTAAGTGGTAGTTTCTGCTCCTGCTTAGCGCTCACAATACCGGGAGTTGGACGACTGGTTCGCCCGTTGTCTGTATAATTTGACCGGTTGGAGTATGTTGCTTCGTGTCTCCGGTGGCATAATTCAGTGATATAGCACTATAAAAAGGACAAAAGTTCCACTATTCAAGAAGACACAACATGAACATACCGCAGTCTCCCTAAACTCACACTATGCACTTCATGCAAACTGTACATCGCATACATGGGAAGCCGTACTTAATGACCTGACTGTTATAAAAACCAATGAATCAATCAAACAAACAAACGATTTACAGTTAAAACGTTTTATGGTACTAGTATTTGATTCTTATTTGCGGCGATTTATTCTGAAGAGTATTTATCGCTCACGAAATGCCCGAAATTAAATCAATCACGAAACTCAGAGATTATTTACAGTATTTCTAAATGATTCTTTATGAAAATAATATAATTAAGGTGGAGAAGGGGGGGTGGCAAAAAACAAATCTGTTTCTATAATTAATGCTCTCAATTCAATTGATTGTGTCTGCTTGCTTCCAATACCATATATACATTTTGCTGTGGCCATGCAGGTAGGGCGTTAGAATTGTACCTGCTGCCCCTATTGCATGATCGTAAAAGGCGACTAAATTTAGGATCTTATCTTTTCTCTTCTCCTAACTGACTTTGTTTCTTAATGCCCCCCTTGGCACCGCCTCACTTTTGGCTTTGAATTGAGCGTTCGCCACTGTGAGGAAGGCTCTGGGTTCTGTCCCCTGGCCGAGACACACCAAAGTCTATAAGTCTATATACTACCGTTGTCAGTATAATGTGACCGGGTGGGGTGTGTTGCTTGGTGTCTTCGGCGGCATGTTCCACTATACAAGAAGACACAACATGAATATACCGCAGTCTCCTAAAACACGCACCTCGCACAACATACACGCAACACATCGCATACATGGGAGGCCGTCCTTCCATGACCATAGCTGTTAATAGGAAGTTAATTAATCAAACAAACAAACATTAGTCGCCATACTGTGTTTGTACCTTTGAGGAACCGGATGTAAACTTTCTGTGACGTCACGCCATCTTTTCTGAAATCGCCTATAGTTTTGAACAACCGGGCCCAGGTCACCTACCCGATCACGTTAGTTTTCTTTGGGCACTCCGGTTTCCTCCCATTCTAAGACCCCTCGCACACTTTCATCCGGGCAATAGAAAGTGATTTGTATATTACTTGTTTCGCAATCGATGTAAAAAATAATAAAGTTTATATTATATTAAATATTATGATCTATTATTCACTAAATTATATTGTCTTCGTTTAAATAAACATTTGTACAATAATAAGATGGTTAAAAATTAGTGTAAATTAACTTCATCAAGTTCGCCATCTATCTCTGTTCCTATAAACTAATCTCAAACTTACCACAGACTCCTAGTTCCTTATATGATTATATAGATATGATTCTTATCCTAAGCTCATTTTCCAACAACAGACTAATTGCCTTGACAACTTGATAAATGAATGACAATAATATAACAATAAAAAAGAAAATGGCAGTGTACAATTGTTGAATACCTTGCTTGTCAAGATAAGCGACCAATGCATTGAAATAATTCAATACAGTTACAAAATTGATCTTTCTATTATGAAAAGTACTCAGCATACTAAGTAGAATTTTAAAGAATTTATGGATCACAAACCTTATCTGGTATATATTACACTAAAATTTTTGGTGAATAAAGTTCATTCATAAGAGGCATTACGCCTATAATCAGACAACCGCGCGCGATGTTATGATAACTGCTCTTGGTCTTTTCTTGGAAACAGCTCTGCGTCCACTGGTAATGGTACAGTTTATATGTTACTCGACCTATCATGGTTATGACTAATTGGTCTTGTCATTCTCGGTAATGTAGATATTGATGATGTTACGGATATTTTGATATTTCAGATCACTGATGAGGTTTACTGGTGAAACCCATTATAGCATCAATGGAACGGTACTGCAGGCTTCAATTTATTATCGGTATCCTTGATACGATCTACTGACTCCCATACAGGTATTAATCCAAGGGGTCGTTTCCCGTCCGATTTATATGGAGAGCAGCATGGCATGTCGCACATCTCATGGACCTTATGGTAGTGTCTTCAACCCTAGGGTTCTTAGATCCTGGCAAGCACAGGAAATTAAAGAAGTCAAGGAGTTCCAGTCTTGATAAACAGGGATTTGCTGCCAGGGTGTAAGCCGCCATCCCAATACCAGTAACTTATGATCGGGTGTAAACTGCTTGCAACCACTTGGTGGCCATATCGTGGGTGCCCATGTCATGCTCCCTTCGTCAGTTTTGCTCCAGTTGCGAAGCGCCGACGGAAATAAGGGAAAATCGCCTTACGCAACAAAGCTATTACCCGTTGTCTCAAGTCTGATGATCCAAAGTCTGCCTCTTGAGTATGGTTTTCCTAAGCTGGAACTGAGGTAAGCTTCTCCGTAGAAGCAGCTTAATTCTGGTGTCATCTGTTCCGCCAGGCCTACTGCCGATTTCCCTACGGATGAAACCTCCGCCAGCGCTGGCACCTCAGTGAGTACAGGAACAATATGACTCTCAGATGCGAAATCTTCGGCACATACTCGTTGTTTCGGAGATGAAAAAAGAGGCTCCATCAGTTCCATTGCTTCTGGATCCTGCAGCTCGTCATATCCCTTCGTAGGAAGGCAACGGGCGTCTGCATGACCTTCTGTGCATTCCTCATGTCATGATGTGGGTTATTAACCTCGCTCGAAACTTTGGATACTTTTAGTGCAGTTTTCATTATGACAGTACTTCTTATCAACGTGGTGATCTCTTTTGTATTGTGACATCAATCTCTTCTTAGTGGCTGCAGCACCGCACAGGTCACAATAGAGCATCCTGTCTGTTTGTTTGATTATTTTAATGTCCTTTTACCAGTCAGGGTCATGCAAGGACGGCCTCTCATGCATGCAGTGTGCAGCGTGCATGAAGTGCGAGGTGCGTGTATTGGGAGACTGCGGTATGTTCGCGTTGTGTCTACTTGTATAGTGGAACTGTTAACCTTTTTACTGCTGCCCCTAATGCATGATCGTAAAAGGCGACTAAATTTAGGATATTATCTTTTCTCTTCTTCCTAACTGACTTTATCTTTCCTAATGCCTCCATTGACAATACCTCACTTTTGGCCTTGAGTTGAGCGTTCGCCCCTGTGAGGAAGGCTCTGGGTTCTGTCCCCTGGCCGAGACACACCAAAGTTTATAAAAGTAGTAGTTTCTGCTCCTGCTTAGCGCTCAGCATACAGGGAGTGGGACGACTGGTTCACTCGTTGTCAGTATAATGTGACCGTGTTGGGTGTGTTGCTTTTGTACCGTGCTGCCTCCTATTGCCATGATCGTAAAGCGACTTAAATTTTAAGATCCTCTATCTTTTCTTCTTCTTCCATAACTGACTTTATCTTTCCTAATGCCTCCTTGGCACGCCTCACTTTTGCGTCTTGAGTTGAGCGTTGCGCCCCTGTGAGAAGGCTTCTGTGTTCTGTCCCCTGGCCGAGCACACACAAAAGTTCTATAAAAGTGGGTAGTTTCTCTCCTATCGCTTAGCGTTCAGCATACAGGAAAGTGGACGACTGTGTTCGCCCGTTGTCAGTATAATGTTGACCGGGTGAAGGGTGTGTTGCTTGTGTGCTTCGGCGGCATACGCTTCATGTGTTATTAGCACTATAAAAAGGGCAAACAGTTCCACTTTACAAGAGTAACACAACACGAACAAAAACCGCCCAGTCTCCCAGTACACTCACCTCGCACAATATACACGCATATCACACCGCATACATGGGAGCCGTCCTTTACATGACCATAGCTGTTTAATAGGACGTTAATAAAATCAAACAAACAAACAAACAAAAAAATTGCATGACCCTGACTGGTATTAAGGAACATTAAATAATCAAAACAAAACAGACAGGATGCTCTATTGTGACTGTGCGGTGCTACAGCCACTAATAAGAGATTGATGTCACAACACAAAAGAGATCACCACGGTTGGATAAGAATACTGTCATAATGAAAACTGCACTAAAAGTATCCAAAGTTTCGAGCGAGTGTTAATAACCCACATCATGACATGAGGAATGCACAGAAGGGTCCTGCAGACGCCCGTTGCCTTCCTACGAAGGGATATGACGAGCTGCAGGATCCAGAAGCAATGGAACTGATGGAGCCTCTTTTTTCATCTCCGAAACAACGAGTATGTGTCCGAAGATTTGCATCTGAGAGTCATATTGTTCCTGTACTCACTGAGGTGCCAGCGCTGGCGGAGGTTTCATCCGTAGGGAAATCGGCAGTAGCCTGGCGGAACAGATGAACACCGAATTAAGGCTGCTTCTAAGAGAAGCTTACCTCAGTTCCAGCTTAGGAAAACATACCTCAAGAGGCAGACTTTGGATCATCAGACTTGAGACAACGGGTTATAGCTTTGTTGCGTAAGGCGATTTTCCCTTATTTCCGTCGGCGCTTCGCAACTGGAGCAAAACTGACGAAGGGAGCATGACTTGGGCACCCCGATATGGCCACCAAGTGGTTGCAAGCAGTTTACACCCGATCATAAGTTACTGGTATTGGGATGGCGGCTTACACCCTGGCAGCAAATCCCTGTTTATCAAGACTGGAACTCCTTGACTTCTTTAATTTTCTGTGCTTGCCAGGATCTAGAAACCCTAGGGGTTGAAGAACACTACCATAAGGTCCATGAGATGTGCGACATGCCATGCTGCTCTCCATATAAATCGGACGGGAAACGACCCTTGGATTTAATACCTGTTTGGGAGTCAGTAGATCGTATCAAGGATACCGATAATAAATTGAAGCCTGCAGTACCGTTCCATTGATGCTATAATGGATTTCACCAGTGATCTGAAATATCAAAATATCCGTAACATCTCAATTCATCATTACCGAGAATGACAAGACCAATTAGTCATAACAATGATAGTCGAGGAACATATAAACTGTACCATTACCGAGTGGACGGCAGAGCTGTTTCCAAGAAAAGACCAAGAGCAGTTATCATTAACATCGCGCGTCGTTGTCTGATTATAGGCGTAATGTCATTTGTGAATGAACTTTATTCATCAAAAATTTTAGTGTAATATATACAGATAAGGTTTGTGATCCATAAATTCTTTAAAATTCTACTTAGTATGCTGAGTACTTTTCATTAATAGAAAGATCAATTTTGTAACTGTATTGATTATTTTCAATGCATTGGTCGCTATCTTGACAAGCAAGGTATTCACACAATTGTACACTGCCATTTTCTTTTTTATTGTTATATTATTGTCATTCATTTATCAAGTTGTCAAGGCCAATTAGTCTGTGTTTGGAAAATGAGCTTAGGATAAGAATCATATCTAATATAATCATATATAAGGAACTAGGAGTTTGTGGTAAGTTTGAGATTAGTTTATAGGAAGAAAAGATAGAATGGCGAACTTGATGAAGTTAGTTTACACTAATTTTAACCATCTTATTATTGTACAAATGTTTATTTAATGAAGCCCAATATTTTAAAAAAAAACGGACAATATAACTTAGTGATGAATAATAGATCAAAATACTTAATATGATATAAAACTTGATTATTTTTTACATCCATTGGCGAAACAAGTAATATACAAATCACATTCTATTTGCCCGGATGAAAGTGTGCGAAGGGTCTTGAGGGTGTGTTGTTCTTGGTGTTTTCCGGCGCATGCTTTCAATGATATAGCATATAAAAGGGCAAAAGTGCACTAACAAGAAGCACAAAGAATATACCTGCAGTCTCTCAAAACACGCACATCGCACACATTCACGACACATTCCGCATGCATGGGAGCCTCCTGACATGACCATTGTTTGTAATGGAGTTAATTAGTCAAAGCAAACAAACAAACAATTATAGTGCGTATATTCACGTGTGAGCATGCCGCCGAAGACACCAAGCAACATCACCCACCCGTCACATTAACACTGACAACGGGTGGAACAGTCGATCCACTCTCGTAGGAGCAGGTAAAAATACCACTTTATAGACTTTGGTGTGTCTCGCAGGGGACAGAACCCAGAGCCTTCCTCCACAGGGGCGAACGCTCAATCTCAAGGCCAAAAGTGGGCGGTGCCAAGGGAGGCATTAGGAAAGAAAAGTCAGTTAGGAAGAAACAGAAAAGATAAGATCCTAAATTTAGTCGCCTTTACGATCATGCAATAGGGGCAGCAGGTACAATTCTAACGCCCTACCTGCAGGGCCAAGTATCGCTTGAAATTATGAATTATAATTTAAACAATGTATGATGCGATATTCATCATTTTATCATCAAGCTTTCGTTTCTCAATCGCCGACTTTTGAAATTTTTCATAATCAGAATTTCGTAATATATGGTACAGGCTTTTACTCCGTTTTTCAAGCAATTCAAAGAATTACATTAATATAGTTTATAAATTGAACTATAAGTAAAAACGTTTATTTAATTGATATTTTCATTCAGTCATTGATAAATATAAAGTGAGAGAAACTAAGATAGGATGAAACTGTCGTCTTTCTGACCTTTTCACATGCCGTGGTCGGATCGAACCTTGGTCGTCTTGGTGAAAGGCTAACCACTAAAACCACCCGATTACCCAAATCTCATACCTTTAATGAAGTTTGTATTGGAATCTTGTTATTTGTTTGGTATTATTTCAATTGTCATAGTTGTTTGTTTGATTACTTGACGTCCTATTAACGCTAATGGTCAGTAAGACGGCTGCCCATTAAGTGTGGTTGCGTGGTTAAGTTTGTGTGAGGTGCGTGTTTTTGGGATGACTGCGGTATATTCAGTTTTGTGTCTTCTGTTGATAGTGGGAACTGGTTTGCCCGTTTTTGAAGTGGCTATATATCACTGAATCTGCCCACCGAAGACCACCTAAGCAAACACACCCCTCCCGCGTCACATTACACACTGACAAACGGGCAGCCAGTCGTCCTATCTCCCTGTATGTCGAGCGCTAAGCAGTAGCAGAAACTACCAACTTATTATAGACGTTGGTAGTATTACGCTTGCTCGGCCAAGGGTGACAAAAACCCAGAGTCTGTTGCTCACAGGGGCGAACGCTCAACTTCAAGCCAAAAGTGAGGCAGTTGCAAGGGAGGCATTAAGAAACAAAAGTCAGTTAGGGAATAGAAGATATAAGATCCTAAATTAGTCGCTCTTTGTACGTTTAGACTATAGGGCATGCAGGTTAGCAATTCTAACGCCCTAAGTCCTGCAGGCCACAGCAAAATGTTATATGATTGGCATTGGGAGCAAGCAGTACACAATCATTACTGATTTGGAGCAATTAATTTATAGAAACATGATTTTTGCCTACCTCCTCTTCCCCTTCTCTCACCTTAATTATATATTGTTGTGGTGTCATAAGAATCATTTATGTATAATACTGTAAATTAATCTCTTGATGTTTCGTGATTGAATTTAATTTTCGGGCATTTTGCGTTTGATAGGCGATAAATACTCTTCAGAATAATATCGCCGATAAATAAGATCAATACTAGTACCCTATAAAAACGTTTTAACTGGTAAAATATTTGTTTGTTGACTGATTCATTTGGTTTCTTTTGACAGTCAGGTGCATTAAGTTAGTGCTTCCCATGTATGCGTGTATCAGTTTGCATGGAAGTGCTAAAGTGCGAGTTTAGTGGAGACTGCGGTATGTTTCATTTTTTGTTGTGTCTTCTTGAATTAGTGGAGACTTTTTATAGTGCCATTCCGTTTGGGAACTATTTTCGTAGGAAATTTGATTTGGGCTAAGCACCTATCACGCGTTCCATACCGGTCAATATTATATCTGCACAGATTAGAGCAGTTAGGAAAAGCAGACCCTAGAAATTTAGTCGCCTTTTTGGCTCGATATCAATGCAATATGGGTCAGCAGGTTTTAGCATTTTGGGGCTAATGCATATTGTATATTCCTATTATAATTGCGGATTCAACATTGAAACTGGATTTAAATTTCAAATTTACACATTTGCGAAATTATTAATTCCAGATAAACAAAAATGACAGTAAAGGAATACATATCAAGTGTTGACAAAAATAAACTAAGAGTATTAAAATGGGAATGTGTACCAATATTTCGCTTCAAAGCTTTATTTTGCTGCTTCCTGACAAAACCTTTTAAAGATGAGCATTGTAAAATCGGTCAGATTCCTTTACCATCGCTGCGTCTGAAGGGTGTACGCTGCACTCTTGCTTGTACTATCTCTAGGACCTG
>SAYR01066813.1:3801231-3814008 GCA_004382745.1 Argopecten irradians irradians | reverse complement strand
TCTGGGGTTTGTATGGTAGACTTCCTCCAGTCTACTTGTGTAGACAAGTGTTCGTTTGTTTGTTTGTTTGATTAATTCACGTCCTATTAACAGCCAGGGTCATGTAAGCTGAGCGCTAAGCAGGAGCAGAAACTACCACTTTTATAGACTTTGGTGTGTCTCGGCCAGGGGACAGAACCCAGAGCCTTCCTCACAGGGGCGAACGCTCAACTCAAGACCAAAAGTGAGGCGGTGCCAAGGGAGGCATTAGGAAAGATAAAGTCAGTTAGGAAGAAGAGAAAAGATAAGATCTTAAATTTAGTCGCCTTTTACGATCATGCAATAGGGGCAGCAGGTACAATTCTAACGCCCTACCTGCAGGGCCAGGGGTCATGCAAGGACGGCCTCTCATGCGTGCAGCGTGCATGAAGTGCGAGGTGCGTGTATTGGGAGACTGCGGTATGTTCGCGTTGTGTTTACTTGTATAGTGGAACTGTTAACCTTTTTACTGCTGCCCCTATTGCATGATCGTAAAAGGCGACTAAATTTAGGATCTTATCTTTTCTCTTCCTAACTGACTTTATCTTTCCTAATACCTCCCTTGGCACCGCCTCACGTTAGGCCTTGAGTTGAGCGTTCGCCCCTGTGAGGAAGGCTCTGGGTTCTGTCCCCTGGCCGAGACACACCAAAGTCTATAAAAGTGGTAGTTTCTGCTCCTGCTTAGCGCTCAGCTTACATGACCCTGGCTGTTAATAGGACGTGAATTAATCAAACAAACAAACAAACGAACACTTGTCTACACAAGTAGACTGGAGGAAGTCTACCATACAAACCCCAGAAAAGCGCCTAAATTATACAATTCGCCATTCGCCTACATAACTTGGCCACAAGGTGCCCCTCACAGAAGCTGTGCAGATAGAAGATGGACATCAAGACCATCAGGTTGCCCCAGCTGTAAACACCACTGCCACAGACTTGTGCAAAGATTTTAACGTTGAAATCAAATATGAATTACAAACAGATACACACTAACTTATCACAAAACTCCAAAAAGATATCACATTTAGAAAAAATTATTGTCGGCGACAAGGTTAAAGATAGATCCTGAGCACCCTGCGATTTCAAAAGTTTTTTTCTATGGCTTCTGCGGTTCTTCTCCGCATCTTTACACTCTCTAAAAGTTCTAGTTTTCTTTTCCTGTATTCATTTCCGTCTTCCACTTTCTGCTGTTCCATTTTCAAAAATTCAATCTTAATTCCTTCAGCTCCATTTCCTACAAATCATAATTCAAAGTTTATTTTAAGTATAAAATTATTCAAAACATAGACATATATTTAAGCATTATTCTCAATATCCTTTGGGTTCATGAAACTATGCACAAAAAATTGAGGTACATTCTTGCACATTCCTCATAGACGCTTCCGTCCGTCCGGTTTTTTTTTTTTTTTTTTTTATATGACTTCATAAATTCAAAAGATATTGAGAATAATTAATTCTTATGATTTATTTTAGATAACTCAATCAACAATTAATCTGGAATATTTTTCCAGTTTTACTCCGTCTATTGAAAAAATCAAAGATCTATCCAATAGAAATGAGTGTAACATATGAAATATATTATTAATGTATTGAATGACGTTTTTACAACACAAAAGTGAGTAATTTTAACATATGTCACAATTGCTTTTAAAATAGCATTTCGATGCAGCACCGCTTCCGCTAATGCTACCAGTTTACTCTCTGTCCAATTCGGATTTCGCTTGTTTTTTGCCTCCATTATATTGCTAGACGTCAACATGTAAGTAGCAGAAACGACATAAACATGACGTGAATTACGTCATTTGGTTAACGTAACGTCTGGGCATGTTGCCAAACTTTGACGTTACACGCGTAAGTGAAAGTAGAAAATCGCTTGCGTGACGACGGCAACCAACAACAAAACCTATCTTCATGCTTAGAGAGTTCCAAAATCGTAACTTGCGAATGTTCGTAAGTTAAATTTACGACGGGAACTTATGAATGCTTCAGTAAAACAGATCCATCTTAACTTTAGTTTTGACTTACGAAAATCGTAAGTTGAAAATTTCATCGTTACTTACGAAGCTTAGTTAAACAGGCCACTGTTGTTTGGGCATATATCCTTTGGACAGCCATAACGTATTTATGCATAATTATGCATTTGCCCCGTTTCATGCACCCTTCTGGAGCCCCGCTGAGACCCTTGAAAACTAAATACTAGATTTTTGAAAAGGAAATATGTTCATCACTATATAAAATGGCAATATCGATTCGGCCATTGCTTTAGTGACGTTACAAATCACCTTCAAGATGTAGATATGCAGATGGTCTTAAACGATAGAAGAGATATCAAAGTAAGAGAAAGTGAAAAGAAAGGGGAAAATAGCACCGATTTCAAAAAGAAGTCCCACGTGCAGGTTTCTGCCTCCCATGACCCATGCGTAATGACCTTTAGGGTACTTCCAGTGCATGGCATAAGCATGCATCCCCTCCCAATCCAGAGATAGAACGTCCACAGCCCAAGTCATTTGGTCGGGCACCGGAGAGACAAAGATGGGCAACTGGTTGTTCAGGGAAGTGACGAAAAGGTCTAAATGAGGTCTGTCCTACACCTGGCAAATGCTCTCGGAGAATGGGGGATTTAGCTACCTTTCTGTCACAACCGGCTTGCGGCGCCTGGAAAGCGTATCCACTAGAACATTCAGTCTGCATGGAAGATGCTTGACTAAAAGAGTCAACTCCATTTCCTGACAGAAGAGGAAGAACACGAATGACGAGGGCACAAAGAACGTGAGACCTTGTCCACCCTTTCTCTCCAGATACGCGACAATGTATAGTTGCCCGTAGCCATAAAAACCACTTTGGAATGTAGATTCTACTGAAAAGCCTGCAGAGCCAACAGAACAGACCTTATCTCCAGTGCTCAGAGAGCTGATCCCAAGACCACTCCCCCGACTGGCAATGGCCGTCGAGGAAAGCCCCCCCCCCCCCCAACCTGTCATCCGTGAACAAGGTCATGGTGGGAGCTGGTTTGGATAACGGAACCCCTGGAGAACATAGTCTTTCAGAGTCCACCACCGAGCAAATTCATTCATGGACTGGTTGAGAGGAAGCCACGCCTTCCATTCCCTGCTGGCAGGGACACCCAGTTTGCAATGAGGAACATCTAGAGAGATATGATGTGAAGTCTCCCTAGAGGGACCAAATCTGCCAGGGAGTTGAGATTACTCAGAAAACTGAGTGTCATTTTTGCTAACAGAAATCCAAGATGGCCGCCGTATGACCCCCAATGGGACATAAGTTGTCGATGGCAACAAACATAAAATGAAACTAGACATCATGCCGGTCCTAAAAAAACATGTTTCGAAAATGCCAGAGGGTTACATGGGAACCTATTTCTCCTCCCCCACTATATAGTGTGCGGAATGTGTTCGATATAAGATGAGTAATCGATATTACATGTAAATAAATGAATGTACAAACCCATGTGTTAGTTATCACGCTAAGATTCCGTCGATTTCATTGTTAGGCGACTTTATTTAGCTGTAAATGTCGATGTTGACATTCATGTGTTCGTCGCTGACCACTTGTTTTCAAAATGACGTAGTCGGCGTTTCGAGTGTATTCGTTGTAGAAATATCGTAAAAAAATGTCTGCAATTATACTTAGATCGTTTTATTGTTAATGAGGATTTGTGAATTTGATTTAGGCGGGCGTGGACCTGATTGGCTGTCATACTCGTATATTTCCCCCTTCTTTTTGATTTCCTCTACTTCCATCATTTTATTTTCACATATGCATTAACAAATACATATCACTAGAAACTAAGTGTGTATTCCATTCATCAAGCCGTCACCATTTCCTTACTGTGGAATGCCTAGAAATAGGTCGGGCGGTGGACTTGAATGGTCATAAGGCTTTGCCTTTCTCTCTACCCATATCTACTCTTATCTATATAAAATGATATAAAAATCTATCCTACTGATTTCTCTCTTCTCCTTATCGTTATAAACCTACCAAAACAACACCACATCATTCATAGCATCCTACGATAAGAAATAATGTGTATTATGTAGCTTCGCCTCTTCTTCGAGAGCATGTAGTCCATGTTGATCTACAATAATCACATACAGGGAATGGGGCGACTGGTTCGCCCGTTGTCTGTATGATGTGACTGGGTGGGGTGTGTTGCTTGGTGTCTTCTGCGGCATGCTTCAGTGATATAGCACTATAAAAGGGCAAAAGTTCCACTATACAAGAAGACACAACACGAACATACCGCAGTCTCCCAAAACACGCACCCCGCACTTCACACACGCTACACACTGCATACATGGGAGGCCGTCCTTACATGACACTGGGTGTTAAAAGGACGTTAATCAAACAAACAAACAAACCAATCAGAAAACGGCAAAACTCACAGTCATATAACAATTTTCTATCTCACCCTATAGGGTAAAGACAAGCTACACGAGATCTTTACACGTGCTTAACAATTTCATAGTAATAGTATTATGTAACGTCACCACAACAATGAAATGACGTCACAAAAACGACGAAGACGTCGACGATTCATTGAGGTTACGTCATCCTCGCTTACATAAGTGACACGTTTATAAAGTGGTGCACGGGGTAAGAGAAAAAGAATCATTCACCCTCTTTGGGGTGAGACAGGATATCTCAACCCTCGGGATAAGATTCTTAAGTTGTCAAACACTCGGCAAAGCCTCGTGTTTGACAACTTAAGAATCTTACCCTTCGCGTTGAGATTATATCCATTTTAACCCCAAAGGGATATGTATCCTGGTGTTTCCGGAGTACAGCTGTCTTAGCTCCTGGACGATGTATTTCTCAGTTAGATTACGGTTGCGCTTATAGGATAGGGCAACTCTGGATAATCGTATAATTCTAATACAGTTTTGCACTTCTTACATTCTTACATAGCGAAATAATGATTATTATCACTAATCACTATTATCAACTAATAAACAATATCCCACAAATGCATTACTCAAATATAAAATAAAATATTCAAAGCAATCAGCTGATCATCACAACTATAAAATTGAATATAATAAACAAATAACAAGATTCCAACCAAAACCCAATATACAGTAGAATAACATCCTTCATATCCACGTATGAAAGAGTCTTATATTCCATCACATGCAGACATGTGTATGGTCTTATTTCAACGGTTTACAGTTTTCTTAAATATTCGTATCATTATTATTTAATCATGGCGATTTTGTTCCAGAATTTTTAAAGATCGATTGGCAAAAGTCGGGAAAATATATCCGTTATTTGGTTTTAGATTTATTATTTAGTTTGTGTTCAGCACTTCCGGTCTTAGACGTCGAAGCGGGAATGGCCTAGGCCAAGATATTATTTACATTTGTACTACTATCTACATACAAATTCAGTGCTTTCGAATTCAATGCAATGGGAATATGGTAAGATATATATTGTAACATAAACATGATTAATCATCTATGTGTGAGCCTCCCAATACACTGCGTTTTCCTCTTTTGATGCTTGTCTTTGTTATTCAGTCTTTCGTGTATCCAGTTTTGACGATCATGTCAGCTACATATGGCGGCCCTATAGCTTCTACTAGCAAGTCACACCGACTGATATTCCTTGTGACTAGGAATATCAGTCAGTGTGACATGCTACAACACACAAACCGGCAATCACTTTAATTCAGGCGGAGAAATATCCGTGAATATGTGACTCAATCATCCACAAAGTAATATACGACAATAAGATAAGATAAGATAAGATTTATTTCCAGTACAGGAACGTGTAAGTTCCTCTTCACCGGACTCAAGGTGCATCATTTACATAATTTAAGGATCACTTCCAATGATATTTCCTTTGTAGTTGTATACTATGTCCTGATTTTGCCAGTTTTTATCTAATCTATTTTTAAAGGTGTTGATATTAGGCGCTGAGACGACGCTTTCTGGTAGACTGTTCCAAAGTTTGACAGTTCAAATTTTGAAGGCGTTGCTTCGCAGCTGGGTTTTGGCTTGTTGTGAGAAGAGCATTTTCGAGTTTCCTCTGTTACTGTGTCTTTCTGCTACATCCTTCCAGAGTTGTATGAAGGTACATGCTTCTTTGTCGTATATGCCGTTTATCATTTTATAAAGTTCTATCATATCTCCTCTGGCACGTCGGTATGACAATGTTGGGAGCTTCAGTATTCTAAGCCTTTCTGGGTATGTTAGATTGCCCATTCCTGGAAGACTCTTCGTTGCTCTGCGTTGAACAGCTTCTAGTCTGTCGATGTCCTTAACCTTGAACGGGGCCCATACCGAGCTTGCATAATCCAGTTGTGTTCTTACCAAACTTTTATATAATGGGATGAAAGATTTAGAGTTCATGAAATTGAAAGTTCTTCTAAATAGGCCAAAAATCTGATTGGCCTTATTTACTTTTTCGCTTATATGGTTATCAAATGTTAGCTCGTTATCAATAGTTACTCCAATATCCTTTTCCTTGTCCGTTTTCATGAGGTTGTTTCCTAGTAATTTACATGTCCCTGTTGCTCCTTCCATGATACGCTGGTGTCGACCTATGTGCATGTGTTTACATTTTTCAGGATGCATTCTCAACAGCCAAGTATTGCTCCAGGTCCCCATTGTCACGAGATCCTTCTGTAGTGTACATTCATCTTCTTGCTTACTTATTATTTTAAATATCTTGGTGTCATCTGCAAACAGGTACATGTCAGAGTTGACTATTTCCGATAGATCGTTGACAAATATAACAAACAGTAGTGGACCAAGAAGTGACCCCTGTGGGATTCCAGATGATACTTCTGTCCATTCGGAATTGGTTTCCTTAATTGAGACGTGTTGTTTACGTCCAGTTAGGAAACATGTTATCCAGTTAATGATTTGGTTCGAGATATTGTACGCGCGTAGCTTGTTGGTTAGCCGTCTGTGTGGCACTGTGTCGAAGGTAAACAGAACAAACCCACGTCAACAGTTAGTTCACTCTTATATCTTTCACCCCCACCCCCATTTGAGAAGAAAGAAATGGTACTGTATTTCCGAAATATTCTGATTTTGGTCAGCTGCATTAAATTATTACACTAATATGATGTATGTATACTTGAGGCTGGTAGGGAGAGTGCATTATTTGAACACTAAACAAGAATATATTTTTACTAGGTTGAAAAATATTGTGAAATAAAAAAAAAAAATTCTGGAGATCAGAGTAAATCGCTTTCACTGAAACAGGGGAAATTAATTTGGATCTGTTCATCTTTCTTTCTGTAATGCTTAGTTTCTGTGCAGTAACTGACACAAGTCTCAAACAATATTTTTTGTAACTTGGTCACATGGTTAAATTGCCTAGGGCTTGGATGAGTAATTTGCTTGTCAATTTCATCGGACCCTATTTGGCTGAGTGATGGCCCTTTGATTAACGAAAAGCGCCATTTTCGTCTGTTTGTGTTCAATAACTCTCGCAAATATTACCAAATTTTCTGAAAACTTGGAAATGTGGTTATATAAATGTCTCGGGGGTTATAGCCAGGTTAGATCAATACTTTGATTGGACCCTATTTGTGGAATTGGCTGAGTTATAGCTCTTTAATCGACAAAAGCAGAGGATATAAATTTCACAGATTTGCTTGTTATTATTAAAAGGAATGTAATAGGTAAATAAGTCAAAGTAAAAGAAATCAAATTACTGTGTCTTCTAAATCACATGAACATTTTGAAATAAGAGTGATGTAACACAATGCATGTGAGCTTCGATGTGCAGGATAAAGATTAACGTTCATCATAATCACAAAAACGTTAAAGTGAACAGTCGGGCAAGGATGGCTAAAGTCGGTAAAAATGGTGTGAATGTATCAAGTATAATTTCTTATGAAATGGAAAAATAAAATCTCTCGTCAAAATCTGTCTGCGTACGAAGAAATTAATTTAAAGTATGGGAATTCTAAAACGTCCTCCCGGCTCACTATGTCCATGGTTACATTTCCACACAGCCTCGCTTTCAATGCTTTCAACTTTTCTTTACTTTAATGATCAGAACTGGGGAACTAAGCAGAACATGACCGTCGTATTAATATGTGAAAACTTTTGGAAGGCCAATGAACGCATTTAGACTGGTTTTCTTTGCCCGACTATTCACTTTAACCACTTGATAATTTAAGCTTACTGCAGATTGAAAGAGGAAATCAAATCATGTAACCCTTGATAGGAGTTTTCTTATACCGGTATTTGTAATCTTAGAATTGCTTCACGCTTTGTGTCCTTGGCTTCAGGCATGTAGGGTTATGCCTTTATTGACATCAAAGCCCTTCAGATTAACGGTTGGGATGTTTGTTGAATCAAGATGAGTCTTTAATGTCATGTACGTCACCATTAAAAGTTAATTACCAACGTTTAGAGCATAACAAATTTATAATTACAGTATACAAGGTATACGACATGTAAAAATATTTGTCTAGTTCAGGAACATGCAATGAATATGTATTAAATGCAAAATAAAGAAATTAAAAGTTCTGATCTTAGTGCAGATACATATATATATTACTGTATGTACAGAACTGTCTATAATGTATCACAAATTGTCGACATTGTTCTTTTAAGGGACTGATCATTTGTAACAGATGTGAAGAGAGATAAGATCCAGTATGGAGACCAAAACAGGCCGCCAGCCTAGTTCTTTTGCTGGGAAGGTGAAGGCGTTGTTGATGCGTGCCTGGAGGGAACGCTGGACAGACATACAGTGGGGCGTTCAGTTGAAAAGGGTCCTAGCTAGTACTGGAGGAGATCCAAAGGATCTCCCAGGTAATTAATGTCTAATCTTCCAAAATCATCCTCAGAAACCAAGTGTTAGAAACATAATGTAATTCAAAATAGCTACATAGGACCTCAGTCTTTGTGTTCTTATCTCTAAAATTGTACTGGAGGAAAATATCTTTTAACTGAAATTGGAACAAAGAAAAATTGTCAAATTGTTATCTTTTCTAATCTTTATTATCATTATGATTCCTATTACTCACTGGTAGCAGGTGCTAGATATTTGGACCTGTGTACTGATCGAATAAAACTGTCAAATGACAACCCTTTTGATCCATTGATTCCTTTGTCTTGGCATACTCTGTAATTGTTTACTTTAGTACATTACTGTTGTAGTTAGGATTGAAAATAAAGAAAAAAGTTCTGTTGCAGTTAAGATTGTAAGTAAAGGAAACAGCTAGGGCATTTTAATCTTACAAATACAATGTACGTACAATGTATAAGGATTACAGCGGGGAAAAATTATGGAAAAAGAGGATTCTTTGTCAGTTATTTATTGATCAATTCATCGGATTATCTTGTCTGATTTGTATCTCTATGTAAATATAGGTATATTATTTTCAGAAATTTTGGTTCATCAAGCATTGGTCGGACCAAACCCAAACACTCTCATTCTATCATTCCTCAAGTACACTGTTTTGTCTCAGGTAAGTTATTCTTATCATACAATACTCTGTACACTCTGTCATTACGATATATGAAGTTAATAACTTAAAATGTGATGGCTATAACAGACCTTGTGATCCTGTCATGGTTTCCTCTGGCAATAAGACCAGTAATGTATGCCGGACCTTCTGGCCCAATCAGGGTCATTACAGCCAATGTTGATTGTGAACATATATATACTTACAAAGACAAAATGGCCTTTCAAATCATTTTATGTTTTCTCAATCTGATTGAAATACATCACAGATCCTTGTAACCACTCCGTTCTATAGAGGATCTGAGAAAATCCCTTTAAGGGTCATGTTCGGATGACCTTTTTACCACGTGCAATATAGAACAAATGCATTTTCTGCACGTTGCTATATCAATTGACAACGCCATTGCGCTCCAACATATATATACGATTAGCTTTGTTGTGCTCTTTGGGCGAGATGACTACATACAAGGAAATAATTCTGCATATTTTCAAACTATTTCGTCCCCTAAAATTCACTGTCAAAATTTTTCCAGCAGCAATTTGATTGGCCAATTCTAAGGGTCGCCTGGATATGACCCCTAATGGGATTTTCTCAGATCCTCTTAGCCAACATAGTGATAATAAGGATATTAATTTTAATTAGATTGATGTTTACTTTATTGAAGTAAATTCTTGATATCTCGTCCAAAACATTAAGATGCATGATTATCGACTGTTCTGCTGACAAATGCAATACGTGTAGTTCTATTATCAGAAATCAAAAATGTTATTTATTAATAATTGCTATACTCACATAAAGGGTAGAGGGTACATGTATTATTTTGCCATGATGGGATTGATTTTTTGTGTTTTTCCCTGATATGTAATTACATAAAAATAAATGTTTTGTAGGTTGCCCCACCTAGTGCTGCATTTAACCTCATCACAAGTTTTGATGATCTGTCCAAACCATTCTGTACCCTGGGGCTGATTGACTTGGCGGAGGCATTTGCTTGTAATCTGAGGTAATTATAAGGTTCAATACAATATTAAGAATTTTAGAAGACCACAATTAATTGACAGTTACATATTAAATGGTTGCATTATATATATAATTACAAAGAGTTCAATTCTTTTGGTTATTGGTAATGGTATTATTTGTATTATCTGTTTCATCTGTGAGAAAGTTACAACATATGCATTGGAAATAATGATGCTGCTTTTGGCATATGCCTGGTCAAAAACAGGCCATTCTGAATTTAGAAAAAAAGGTCTAGAAATGTACTATTTTGTTGTAAAGGGCAATGCATTGATCAAAGGGTGATAAGGAAGTTTTTCTCTTTTTTTTTTCGCTGTGTACCAAACCAAGAATAATAATAAACTATTCCAATATTTGGTTAAGAAGGCTTACAGCTTTTCCTTATAGGTTTTAATATGTCAATTTCAAGATAAAAAAACGACATTGGTGAATGTAAGATTTACCTTTGATTTTTCCCACCTGATCTGCTGACCTTCGATGTAATATTTTGACCTTATTTTTGTGATTTCACAATAAATCACTTACTAATCGGCAGTAAATTGCATGTACTTTGATTTACTCATAGTTTCGGTTTCTCGAAACCCCTGTATTGCAGTGTTAATTCCCAACTGTTAGAGTATTTAATTGTTCCTCCTGTACTGTCTAGCCTTCTGTTAAAGTGTTGGGACCATTTCTATAGTTCCACTAAGCATTAAATACTGCTTAAGCTTTTTTGACAGACTGGTGAGTAAGTCTATATATTGAATTGTGTTTTATTGTAGTTTTACCTGTAGCCTGGACAGCAGTTTGACCCTGTGTAAGTGTCTACAGAACACACTACACTGGCTAATGCTCTGTATACACCAGTCCCTACAGATGATCAAAGATGGCCATTCACCTCCAGAAATCCTCACCATCATCGACTCCGCCAGCATGGCAGCTCAGAAGATTGGCGACAACACCACTGTACAGGCATTGCTGTATGTGGCCATGTCGGAAGACACAGGTATGGCGTGATATGAAAGTCTAAAAATGTAGACTGGTGGCTATCATTTCTACTGGTGTCTAATGTTAGATACTGTTAACTGTCTTTTCTTCTGGAGACTATCATTTCTACTGATGTCTACTGTTATTTCTTCTGGTGGCTATAATTTCTACTGGTGTCTACTGTTAACTGTCTTTTCTTCTGGTGGCTATAATTTCTACTGGTGTCAACTGTTAACTGTCTTTTCTTCTGGTGGCTATAATTTCTACTGATGTCTACTGTTAACTGTCTTTTCTTCTGGTGGCTATAATTTCTACTGGTGTCTACTGTTAACTGTCTTTTCTTCTGGTGGCTATAATTTCTACTGGTGTCAACTGTTAACTGTGTTTTCTTCTGGTGGCTATAATTTCTACTGATGTCTACTGTTAACTGTCTTTTCTTCTATCATTTCACTTGACCTGTTGGGACTCTTAACTTATCTTTAAGAATCACAGGACATGAAATATCTGATGTATTTGATAATGCATTTTTACTTTCAATCTGAAAGTGAAATCATTTGTATCTAGTTCAACTTTAGGGTTTTATATTTTCCAAGGAATTTTGGTTTTACAAGTCCACTTTATTGATATGTCAAGAGCAGACATGAAGATTTCAGAATGTTTTCTGTTTCAGACAAGTTTCATGACTTTGAACAGACTAAAGTGAATGTCCAAGGCACCTTAAGTCAGCTCCAGTCAGATGTTGTGCCGGGTCAGACTCGGCTTAAAGTAGCATCAGCTCTCAAGTCTCTCCTCAAGTAAGTCTTTAGTCCGTCACCACTTATAGATATAATAATATTATCAAGTTAGAATTACAGAATAGATAGCTACAAGTCAAGATAAAGTTAAGAATTACTCAGGAACTTTTAGTGCCCAATGATATTTAAGGACTCAAGAACTTTAGATACAGGTTGTGGGTTTTTTTTCTGCCCACTTTGTTTGCCAAGCTTTCCTATTGTGTGAATCTTGATTGACATGCAGAGCGAGCTTATGTCATTTGTCATGATCAATTTCGAGGAAGAAGATCACCTTGACCTATATTTTGACATCAGAGAATAAAGCTACTTTAAGCTCTATCTCCTGTAGAATCAGTCTGTAGAATTTTTGGATCATAGAAATAGGTTTAATTAGATGAAGCAGTGTATTGTTTTAAAGGGACAATTCACTCAGGCTAATTCTTTTACATAACCAAGAAGTGAAATATGGCATAAATGTATTGTTCTATATTTCTTATGAAACAAATAACGTTAAACATTGACAAATTCCACGTCATTGTTCAGTATTTTAATTAA
>SAYR01066813.1:3790768-3801130 GCA_004382745.1 Argopecten irradians irradians | reverse complement strand
TTAGTCCGTCACCACTTATAGATATAATAATATTATCAAGTTAGAATTACAGAATAGATAGCTACAAGTCAAGATAAAGTTAAGAATTACTCAGGAACTTTTAGTGCCCAATGATATTTAAGGACTCTTTAAGAACTTTAGATACAGGTTGTGGGTTTTTTCTGCCCAATTTGTTTGCCAAGCTTTCCTATTGTGTGAATCTTGATTGACATGCAGAGCGAGCTTATGCCATTTGTCATGATCAATTTCGAAAAAGAAGATCACCTTGACCTATATTTTGACATCAGAGAATAAAGCTACTTTACGCTCTATCTCCTGTACCACCAGTCTGTATAATTGTTGGATCATAGAAATAGGTTTAATTAGATGAAGCAGTGTATTGTTTTAATTAATAAGTCTTTGTGACCTATATTTAGATCTTCTAAGAATAGAATACTCCTACACTAACTCTGTCTAAAAAAACATGCATAAGTCATGAGCCTACCCACTTGAGTTGGTACTTTACCAACAATGTTTTTAAAATGAAGTCACTGTGATCTATATTTAACTCATGATTTACATCAAGGAAATACCTACTTATGTAAGTTTGACATTTGATGTAGAAATTTTATTTTTGTTTTACATATTTTTTGTTATCCTGTTGTTTTATCAGAGTACAGGAGCTTGCCCTGCCCACACAGTCTGTACTGGAAGTATCCCACCTTGCCATTTGCCCGACTGTTAACGGTCTGGTGTCCTTGGAGGCTATCCTTAACCCTACCAGCGACATACAGCCATTTGTGGAGCAACTTTGTGTCACAGAGAAGCTCTTAGTGAGTATTCCTGGCATTAAGGTTTCCTAAATATGAGCACACATAATAAAAATGGAAAGAAAAAAGGGAAGAAAAAGACTGGGAGTAGTGAGATTAGTCAGTTTCCAAGGTCATGTTGGTGATGCTAGCTGTTGGTCTAATTACCTTAATCTTAAGAACTGATACAACAGGAGCGTTTTTGGAAGTTTTCAGTATTGATACGAAAATCAGTGGGTTCGAGATATATTTTCCCCATGATATACTTTCTATATACCTTTTCAAATGTTGAAATCTAGCAATAAAAGTAAACAAATAAATGTTTTATTTCATGAAAAACACTAGGTCTGTTGTTTCATTGACTTATAAAGCTCTTGAAAATTTTCTGTATGTGTGTTTATATTATAACAGATAAAAGTAAATCGTAACCTGATCTTATTCTTCAAACAGAAATTGAATCGCTCCTACCTGTACTGTGAGCTGTTCCGCGCCTGTTTTATGGGGCTTGTGGACTCGGCTGATAGTCAAGAAGAACTCAAGTGGGCTGCATTCACATATCTTAAGGTATACTATAATATGTGATATCTGTTCCAGAGCCGTTGTTAAGATAACAGTATATCTGATTTTACAAGGATGACTGTTAGAGTATTTCAGATCTTACAAGGTTCAATGTTAAGAGAGTAATTCTGATCTTATACAATTATCGACCTATTTTCAGGTGGATACGGTGAGTTATCAACCCGAGTAAGTGATATATCCCGAGGCCGGAGGCCGAGGGTTATATCATTTTTGAGGGTTGATAACTCACCGTATCCACCTGAAAATAGGTCGATAACTGTTTTATTATATGACACTTACATGATATTAAGCCGGCTCTTCAAAAAGACTTTTAAAACTACAAAAAACAAGATGATATTTGCAAACTTTCATTTTTACAAAAGCAATTACATGTAGTATATGGTAAATATCCAAATGCTTCTTGCTAACGGTTTAGACTGGTAGAACTGGAATATTGTATCAACTGCAGCCCGTCTGGCATTCTTGAACGTTTTCCATAAATTGAAGTTTGCAGTTGATCACCGTTGATCGCAGTGAACTTGCTGCCTTCCACCATATATGTTACCGACTATAATAATGACGTCACAATAGATTATCCCGACGTCATTGAATGAGGGAAACTCCTGTTACGCTATATTTGGGTACGACTCAACGTCAAAAGTGATTATGACGTCACATTTCAAGGGAGTTTTCCCCAATCTATTTTTGACACAGGTTACTGGACTCGCGAGAGGTATCTGGACTGAGTCCAGTAACCTCGCGTGCTTTTTGCCGCCGATTTCGGGGTTGATATCGCAGTTGATGAATACTTCTGAGAAACTTATTGGCCAATCAAAATTCAGCAAAAGCACCAGTCATATAATAATACTGTATCACTGTTAAGAGAGCGAGTATTTCAGAACTTAAACCATTACTGTTCAGAGAGTATTTCAGGTCTAACAGCTGTTAAGAGAGCATTTTAGATCTAACAGGATTACTGTTTAGAGAGTATTTTTGATCTAATAGCATTACTGTTCAGAGAGTATTTCTGATCTGACAAGGACACATTTAAGAGAGTATTTTTAATTTTGAATGATGATGATTTGTGTTCATTCTGTCATTAATGTTGATTATACGTATATAGCTCCCACAGGTACTCCTCAAGTTTAACCAGCAGTCCCCTGGACAAGACTTCGGTAAAGAATTAGAACAAGGATTTGATCTACTACTGAACTCTGTGCCACTCCTGGATCTTACTGATGTCAGACTGAAGTGAGTATATGGTAGAAAACATATCACAAATCATATGTATTCAGTGTTCATCAAGTCTTTTTAATACCTTAATCCATGAACAAATTTTAAACAGATTTTCATGTAGTAAGTATCTATCATTTAATAAAGGAAAATGGATCATGCATGTTTTCAGAGTAGGATGCATAAGACAGCCGATTCTTTAAGGTTGAAATTGTGTGAAACAACTAATTCTATTTTCACAGTCTAACATCCAACAATGAACAGTACATCTCAAGTCCTGCCCTCATTGAGTTTTAAAAGTTACAGTTAAACATCTTTATACCAAACACGCTTACAACAAATTCACGGTTATAAGGTTGTTATTTTCATTCACATCATGGTTCCTATGGTATATTTACAATATGTGTGTGTATAGCAAACTATGCTTATAATGAAGTTATTTTTAAGGTCCCTAGAGGTTCGTTATAACCGTGTTTTACTGTATAAGCATCTTAAAGATGCTCCACCGCTGACAAACGGTATTTTTTCACTATCAAAAACAGGAGCAGACGTTTAGTATTTTTCTTCAGTTACAAAAGTTACTTATTTTACACCATTACCACCATTGAAAAGTTTGAGCTTCTAATTTTACTTCATAGTTAAAAAAATAAAAAATAATTAATTGCATCCCGAAAAAAAATCCATGGCACTATATCCAATATGTAATGCAGTACTGAGTGTGCATGCACCAAAGTCAAAATTTTATAATATTTTTTCTGTTAATTAGACATATGTATATACACCATTAAACACCGATTATTGTTCAAATGAGGAATATCATTTATGCTCTGTCGGCAGTGAAGCATCTTTAAGTACCCTTTGTTGGATTGAGCAGAGTCTTGAATGGCCACCACAGCCGCATGTTAAGAAACATAAACTTCTCCAGTACCACTCATGATTCCATTGAGCTGAAAACTGGTAGAAATATAGAGGAAAGAAATCAATAAGATCTGATATTTTTTCCGCTCTAGCAAATACTGTTGTGGGAAGTACGATGACCACTTTGTATTGTGAGTTTGTCCTAGAGCACATTTATATATCAGCTGGTGCCAAGGACGACAAATGACAACTGTTGGCTCTTTGGCCACTTATTACATGCCCTTCTCTATATGACACTAATGATTCATATATCTGCCTCTAATGCATTATGCAGTTTGATTTATTTTGAAATAACTGCTGATTTTGACTCTGTAAGATTGATCTTGCACTTGGTTTCTGAATCTTTATATCTTTACCATTACTAATGCTGTTTCCTTTGCAGCTGCGAAGCACTTTTACAACTTATTCACGAGTGTATGAAATATGACCTGTTATCTAAGCCACAGATAGAACGACTACTCACTCGCAGGTAATACCATCATCAGGTTTTTAGGATTTTTTTAGTCGACAACGTCTTTCATTCTGATGTCTACCAAGTTTCGTTTGCCTTTATGCTATTTTTAACATGCCCGTAGTTGAAAACACTATCTGTACAATGCATTTGAATTAGTCATTTACAGAATATGATAAATATGTTGGGCCTCTTTAAGTTGGATAATATGAAATGTTGATTAATATATATTTTAACAAGCAGCTTTGTTTAGCCATTTTCCAGAAAATTTCAGTTTCGTTGAGATTAATTTATAGCTAAATCAAGTAAGATTTGATTTACTTAAATGCACGGCACCTATAATCTAGTAAAATTCTTCAAAGCTGAGTGACAGTCCTTTGGCAATAGTTGTACCATAACGATATAATTAATTTTTCTTTGTTTTCATACCAAATCTGGCTTTCTGATTGGCCAATATTTTTTTTGCATACCGCTGTGAAAAAAAAAATTCTGAGAATGGCGCGAAACTCCGACGTTATCGTGACGTCACAATAGAGACATTGACGTTGTGTATTGATTCGGAAAAAGAATCCCTTGAAAAACCACTTTAATGTTACATTTAAACATACTTCATTTTATCAAATAGAGTATAAAATTAATTATAAGTATTGATGTCACTATTTTTTAATATTATCGGGGTATGAAAAAAAATGTTTGCAAACTTTTGTAAGAATCCGCTACGCGGATTCACACAGTTTGCAAACAATTTTTTTTTCATACCCCGATAAAATTAAAAAATAGTGACATCAATGCTTAAGTGAAAATGTAACTTTACGATATTTCATCCCAATTTTGTCGTAGGAGGAACGAATCAGCCAAACCGGCAAAGAACTCGCAGCCAACCACTCAGCCCAGTGCCAGCCTTATCCTGCGTGCTGAGAGCACAGTTACAAGCATACTGAAGGTATTTTGGGATGGTCAGATTTATTTCTGAATGATTTTAGACAGACTGAGTTAACGGAGCAGCATGAAGCTCTCATGCTATATAGAGTATTGTGATATTATAAGACTTCCCTGAATGTTTATAGTGTTGTCCTCACGAAATATATAATCAGAAAGATATTCAAGCTCTGATAATCAATTCTGAAATGTCAACACTAAATTTCAAATTAAAATGTGACTTTCTGATTTATTTTTTCCCTTTCAAGATAAATGAGAAGGGGTTTTCAGTCATTTTGATATATTAAAAATGTGTGATTTTTGTTATTGGCAATTTGTTTAATTTATTACAAAAGTAACCTCGGTAAAGATTGCTAATTTGAAATTTGAAAATGTGAAAAAGTAAATTAACATTCTTTAATTAGTAGGTTTGTTTTGTTAAAATTATCAATTAATATGAAAAAGACTCCTAGCTAGGTTATTAATTTTGTAAATGTTTGTCGATGTTGATATTTTGATTGATTATGAGCTATTATTTTGTTTTGAGATGCTGTTTATTCTGTTGAATGTCCGTCTTCTTCCATGAAATGCTTGCCTTGACCTTTGTAGATTTTTTTTCTCAATATTGCAGTAACTTTTTGTTTTATAATGCTTTGACAGACAAAATGTTATTCTCTCTTTTTTAATTGTTGACTTATCTGCTCCTGAATTCAGGCATTCATACTTAAATCATAAATTTGTAAAAATTAAATCTTAATTTTAAGAGAAACAAAAAAAAAATGACATAATTTTTCTTTATAGTATCCAAACAGCTGATTTAAATGTTAATGCCTACTCAAGGGAAGATAACTCCAAATTATGAAAAGATGGAATACAGAATTCCCTGAGCCTGACTGCTTATTATTTCCTGATTTATGCTAAATGTGTAACAGCTTCTGTCAATTTGATCTTTTTTCCTGTTTGGTGTATTGGAAAATCATTGGCCTATTAAATATTTCTGGGATTTAAAAATGTGTACTGTCAGTAGATTTTATTTAATTTTTTAATAGATAAGAATTAAATTAAAAGGATTTAAAGACTAAAACTCATGGACATTGCAGGGAGAAATAAGATAAAGACTCAATCATATTTGTATCAGCCGATTATCATACAGCTCATCAGCTGAATATATACTCATTTTTTTTTCTGTAATGAAAAAAAAGCCTAATATCATTGGCAAATCAAGTTTCTGTTTGGGGTCCATTCATGCAAATTTTACTTCAGGAAAAATTTAGGGTACTTTTGATTTTGGCACTAATTTATTTTCTATTTGATGCTTTTCATTTTCACACTATAATTATCTACTGTCAGTGTTCCGTGTGTGTAGTCTGATTTGTGTAACACTTGAACACTATCCGCTCATATTGAGTAAAATTGACCAATTCACTTGAAGCTATATCATGTAACAACTTCATACATATTTTTAAGTAAATCTTTTGATGACTGCTTATCTACATTTTCATGGGAAAAAAACATGCCTTGTGCTTCTGGTCAGGTGTCAGAGATTATTCTTTAGGGTACTTTGACTTTCTCTAAGAACCCTTTCCTCAAGGTCTCTAATTAAAAACCTGGCATGTCCTTAAATTACCTTTGATTTTAATTAAGCAGCAATATCACTATATTTCAATTTCATCAAAATATACAACAAAAACAACAATATTAAAAATTGGTTGTTCTTCTTTCAGATTATTTCTCTTGCTCTTATATTTACTTATTTTCACTTAAATCTAAATCAGACAGTCTTAGTCTTTTTTAATGCTTTAATTAATAATCAGAATTGTTTAGGGTTTCAAATAACTGTCCATTTTCAGATCTTTGTATCTAAATGATGTCATACAATTGTTTTGTTTTTATGTCACATGCTTTTTATTTTATTTTTTTTAGTTCATGAACCAAAAATATAATTTCATAAAATAAAATAATCATACTTTTGCAAAAGTTTTTATCCCAAAATACTCTGGAAAGTTAATACCACATCAATAATTTTAGCCTTCTTAGAAAAGTTTTGGAATTTCAGAAGCATAAATCACCCAATAATGTAACAGGTCATTTGATTGGCTTATCTGATTTTTCAGATCCCTGTAAAACCAAATGTGATTGGTCAGTCTGTCTTCTGCTGCACCCTGTAGAAATGCTTGTTTGCAGTGAAGTCCATTCATTTTTGTTTCCTTTCAGGCACTGGAAGAAAAAGTTCCTTATGACAGACCTGGTAAAGAGCCTCATGTAGGTTACATATATACTAACTGTATAGATTGTACAGTCCAGCTGGCGGGGTGGGGAGGATGGGACTGGGTAGGGGGTGGGTGGGGCGGGATTATCATTTCAGTATATTGCAGCTCTCAATACTTTTAAAACAGACAAGGATGTGTCTTGAGCTCATGGGGGTTTCCCGAGATACCTTCGACTACAAGTTACAATATACCATTGATAAATTATTCCACCTTCTGGTGATTGAGGAGTTACACCAAATCATGCCTAAATACTATGTTGATCTCGGAAGATAGACTAATAGACGGTAAATCGTTTCTTTACCCCATGTTGTTTTAGTATCTCGAAACCTATGTATTGATGCCTTTAACGGCTAGTGGGAGCAAAGTGAAAATCTTGTCAAAGGTGATTTACAAATTTTCATTTCTTGCATTTCACCAAATGATTTTAATATTCCTTACCTAGCTAATAGGCAATGTATCAAGATTAAGATCACAGCCAGATACATTGGTTTTACATATACAAATATGGTGGTCTTCTCAAGAGAAATTTACCTGGCAATTGTACAGATTGTGAAATTGACGTCTTTGTAAGCGGTAATATAGATATTAAGAACTTTGTTATGCTTGTGATGAGCAAAAATAATATATGATCATGCATCTATATGCATACAATAATTAGAAAGCTTAAAAAACCATTGAAAACTATAGCCATGTGATTCACTTGCTCCACAGGACTTTGTAGGTACCATTTTGTAGGCAAACATTCGTTCTAGGGTGGGGTAGGACTACAAGTGAGAGCTGTACGGGTAAGGGACAGCTGCTGGGAGGAATTATAGTACGAGAAGAAAAAAAAGAAGATTTATGATTAAGAGGAGTTTGCCTGATAGAGAACATATAAAACAAAAATTATCATATTTTGAAAGATGCCATTTAACCTGAATATAAAAACACAAATATATATATAAAGTCAAGAAGGCCAGATTTTCTATATTTTTCCTTTCTATTATCTCATTTAAAACCAAACACTAGTGCCATTCACCAACACAAACTTACTATCCCACTTCAGATATGACCATAGTATTTATAATAATGCTGGTTTCATTTTGTGATTCTGGCTTAATGTGAGAAAATGAATTTTTTGAGAAATTAAAAGTTTGCGATTAAGCAACGGAAGTACAGGTAAAACCTGTCGCAACAACCCCCTGTAATCAGCAACTTCCTGTCTTATGCGACCTGAATTATTCCTCTCAAACGATGTGTCCTATATTAACTGACCTCTATTCAACGACTTTCCTTCCTCACGTAATGATTCAACCACAACCTACTTTTTTGTGATTAAATTATTAGTTTTCAAAAACTTCATGTCATTCGAAATCCTGAAAATGTCTTTGCATTGAATAGTACCTGATACAGGTTACAGTGTAGTCACGTTTAGTATCCAATGTCAGACTTCCTGATAAATTACCGTACGAGTTTTTCGACCTTCATAATTCAACCAGGATCTTTTTGTTTTTTTTGTGAGACTGTCAGCCTCAATGGCAAATAAAGTTAGTATATAAAAAAATAAGGGGTGGGGGTTGGAAGGCCAATGTGACATTAAAACATAACAAATGGATGATGTCACCAATTTCGATGACTGAATGACATCATATTTTTTTAAAGTACATAAATTTAAAGATGCTCCACTGCCGACAGAGCATAAATGATATTTATCATTTGAACAATAATTGGTGTTTAATTGTGTATATATATGTATAATTAAACACAAAAAAATTGATATAAAATAATTTACTTCGCCTTGGTGCATGCGCAATCAGTACGTCCATATATATAAAGTGGCACAGAAATTTTTTCGGGATGCAATTAATTATTTTTTATATTTTTAACTTGAAGTAAAATAAGAAGCTCACAACTTTTCAATGGTGGTAATGGTGTAAAGTAAGTAACTTTTGTAACTGAAGAAAAAATACTAAATCGTCTGCTCCTGTTTTTGATAGTGGAAAAAATACCAATTTGTCAGCGGTGGAGCATCTTTATAAAAGTTGTGAAATATTAAACAAAATGAATTAAGGAATAAATAAGAAAAACAAAAATATCAAGGAGACATACATGTATTTCATCGAAATATTGGCGGAATAGCCATGCAATGCATGTATACAAAGAGGATAAAACACAACATAACACTAGAGAGAGGGATAAATTGGCAATCAGTAATTAAAGTTATAGGATGGTTGGCTCTCGATAAATCTGGGAGATGTTGCAATAACTATCATTATAAAATTGACAATTTTCTTTTCTAACACTTTTTTCGGGACTTTGAACTGTTCTTTTTTGCTCTGCAATGATGTTTAAATAGAATTCTTGTTTATCTGTTGGTTTCTCAATTCTTAGTCCTGCATGCATCTTTGGTATTAGTTTGGTGATAAATTAATCTACTTGACCTGGTTTGAGGAAATCATTACATGTGCATTACATGTACAATGCATAGGCAAAATTATCTGTAAATTTAGCATATCAAGTAGCATGTAGAGTGTGTCTTGTATCCTATGAGGACAATGCCATCCTGAATATCTTTTGTCTTGTCATCTACATACATAGTCTAATTTTAAGGATCCTGCATCAGATAGATAGATATCTATATATAGATCATGTTTGGCTATCTGTCCATCTTCTATCCACAATTAGTTCTGGAGATTTTCCTTGAAAACCGATAAGCCAATTATTTAAGTCATATTTTTCGGGTTTAACATTTAAAATATGGAAAGAATTTGAAACAAAAATTCCCCTTGGAAAAGTCAATACTTATAAATACACATTGTCATTAGAATAGGGATAAAACAAGCAATTCACTTTGAAGTCAGTATTTTTCAAGATTAATTGATGAGAATATTTTAGAAGTATGACAATTGTAAAGTGCTTTTGTTTTATCAACTAAATTTTCATACAATTTCTTTTCCTTAATGAATTCATAATATACACTATTATACTAGTATATAATTGGTCGGGGCCATATTATTGCTATTAACGTAAAAAGATAATTTGGTTTCTGCATGTACATATGTATGTAAGCTTGAATTCCAGTAGGCTCATCATTTGTAAATGCCTGTCAGTAGAGTGGCTTGTTCCTTCATTGCTGAAAAACTTAATATGCTTGCTGGGAATCGCTTATATATCTCCAGGGTCAAGGTCAAGGGTATCACAACAAGCGCGCACCAAAACGCTCAAAAGCTATTCAACTACGAAACAA
>SAYR01066813.1:3751011-3790743 GCA_004382745.1 Argopecten irradians irradians | reverse complement strand
TATCAACACAAAGCAAAAAAACTCTAATCAACTACAATAAAAAACTAAAACACATAAAACAAACCATAAAAAAATCAAACACAAAAACAAAAAACCTTAAGCAATATTATATATCAGAACTGGTGCCAAGGACGACAAATGACATAGTCATGGTCTTTGGCCTTCTTATTACATGCCCTTCTTTATATGACACTAATGATTCATATCTACCTCTAATGTATTATGTAGTTTGATTTGTTTTGAAATAATTGTTGATTTTCACTCTGTAAGTTTGATCTTGCACTTGGTTTCTGAATCTTTATATCTTTACCATTACTAATGCTGTGTTTCCCTTTCAGCTGTGAAGCACTTTTACAACTCATTCACGAGTGTATGAAAATATGACCTGTTATCTAAGCCACAGAATAGAACGACTACTCACTCGCAGGTAAATACCATCATCAGGTTTTTAGATTTTTTTTAATCGACAAAGTCTTTCATTCTGATGTCTACCAAGTTCGTTGCCTTAATGCTATTTTTAACATGCCGTAGTTGAAACACTATCTGTACAATGCATTTAAATTAGTCATTTGCAGATTATAAAAATATGTTGGGCCTCATTTAAGTTGGATAATATAAATGTTGATTAATAATATATTTTAACAAGCAGCTTTGTTTAGCCATTTTCCAGAAAATTTCAGGTTTCGTTGAGATTAATTTATGGCAATAAATCAAGTAAGATTTGATTTACTTAAATGCAAACGGCACCTATTAATCCTAGTAAAAATTCTTGCAAAGCTGAGTATGACAGTCCTTTGACAAACATAGATTTGTTCTACCACAAATGGAATTGCAGTGTCCGAAAAATGTAACTTTAAGATATATAATATCTCCCAATCTTTGTCTTAGGAGGAACGAATCAGCCAAAACCGGCGAAGAGAACCTCAGCAGCAAACCCACTCACCCATGTGCCCAGCCTTATCCTGCGTGCTGAGAGCAACAGTTACAAGCATACTGAAGGTATTTTGGGATGGTCAGATTTATTTCTGAATGATTTTAAAGACAGACTGAGTTAACGGAGCAGCATGAAGCTCTCATGCTATATAGAGTATTGTGATATATAAGAACTTCCCTGAATGTTTATAGTGTTGTCCTCACGAAATAATATAATCAGAAAGATATTCAAGCTCTGATAATCAATTCTGAAATGTCAACACTAAATTTCAAATTAAAATGTGACTTTCTGATTTATTTTTTCCCTTTCAAGATAAATGAGAAGGGGTTTTCAGTCATTTTGATATATTAAAAATGTGTGATTTTTGTTTTTGGCAATTTGTTTAATTTATTACAAAAGTAACCTCGGTAAAGATTGCCAATTTGAAATGTTGAAAATGTGAAAAAGAAATTAAAAACATTCTTTAATTACAGTGCAAATCCTGGCTCTAACAGATCCGGCTGAATATTAACGACGCACATGTCTAAACAACGAGTTTTATAGACTCCCCGTGCTGTTTTTTCTATATAATGACAACACGTGTACCATACGACGAATATCACAATAAGGTGGTGCTGCTTAATGTGGGCTAACAGACCGTCGTTTTAGCGCGCGGCGTCAAAGGTTTAATAACGACCGGTCGCGTGGGAGATCGACTTTTCGAAGTACCGAGTACAGTGTGTGTGTGTGTAGCGTTCCTTTGACTTACTTTCCGGTATATATGAACTCCTTTGTAAGCAAATGGGGGCTAGCGCATTATCTAATGAAAGCCCAAGCTAGAATTGTTTTATAGCAGTAGCTGTTTGGTTTATAACCTAGTGGTCGTAACATTTGAGGTAACAAATCGGTTGCAACTAAAGGATGAGAAAGTTTTAACGACCGTTTATGGCCTATGCAAAGACTGAAATTTATGTTTGTGGTCGGCGAACGGCATGAGCACGAAAAGAATCACTCGTAAAAGCGTGATTTTTAAAAGCCACAACTCGGATGATATGGTAGCCAAAATAAACATGCCATTTATTTAATGTGTTCTGTTATTCATTGTCGAATATTTAGGCATTGTTTTATTACTAAGAAATGGCATTGGACCTTTCAAATTAGGCCTATAAATTTACGTTTCTTCTTCTTTACGATTAGAGTCAGTTCGGATTATTGGGCCGATGTAACCCGGGTATTCTCGGTCTGTTTTAAAGTAAGATACGGTTTCATTTCGTGGTAGAAATGTTATCTGAAAGTTAATATGTGTACCTGCATTGTGATTTTAAATAGTTTTTTGAAGCTGTATTATTGTAGAAAACGCCTTCCAAAATCGATCTTTCATGTTCCGAGATTAATCCGTCAAAAACTGGTAAACACTGCCAACTTTATCATACGACATTGCCAGGCGAGAATGGGTTGTAAAAAATATTACAGCGACATACATTGTCTGAGTAAATAATCGTTCACAGATATTTTCAGGCCATGTGAAGTCAGTAATGTTGAGGTAATGATTATGTTCATAGCTGAAAAAAATCTACTATGTATCAGAAACATGTAGATTGTTATGATCGAAATCTCCGATTGCCATTAAAATAAAACGAAACACAAATCAAACGAAACGGAAATATATTGACACAATTATTTCTAAAATAATGCATGGCAATAAATATATAAACATCCAGTAGCAGGTCTGTTTTGTATTAATACAATTCTGTTTTATTTACTGGCTCGTTGGTTGGCACAAAAGCACCAACCTGTCTATAAAGGCAACCTGTCTATAGTGACCGTTTTTCTGTCTCTCCTTCAGTGGTCGTTATAGACAGGTTTGACTGTAGTAGGTTTGTTTTGTTAAACTTATCAATTAATATGAAAAAGACTCCTAGCTAGGTTATTAATTTTGTAAATGTTTGTCGATGTTGATATTTTGATTGATCATGAGCTATTATTTTGTTTTGAGATGCTATTTATTCTGTTGAATGTCCGTCTTCTTCCATGAAATGCTTGCCTTGACCTTTGTAGATTTTTTTTCTCAATATTGCAGTAACTTTTTGTTTTATAATGCTTTGGACAGACAAAATGTTATTCTCTCTTTTTTAATTGTTGACTTATCTGCTCCTGAATTCAGGCATTCATACTTAAATCATAAATTTGTAAAAATTAAATCTTAATTTTAGAGAAACAAAAAAAAAAATGACATAATTTTCTTTATAGTATACCAAACAGCTGATTTAAATGTTAATGCCTACTCAAGGGAAGATAACTCCAAATTATGAAAAGATGGAATACAGAATTCCCTGAGCCTGACTGCTTATTATTTCCTGATTTATGCTAAATGTGTAACAGCTTCTGTCAATTTGATCTTTTTTCTGTTTGGTGTATTGGAAAATCATTGGCCTATTAAATATTTCTGGGATTTAAAAATGTGTACTGTCAGTAGATTTTATTAATTTTTAATTAGATAAGAATTAAATTAAAAGGATTTAAAGACTAAAACTCATGGACATGCAGGGAGAAATAAGATAAGACTCAATCATATTTGTATCAGCCGATTATCATACAGCTCATCAGCTGAATATATACTCATTTTTTTTCTGTAATGAAAAAAAGCCTAATATCACTGGCAAATCAAGTTTCTGTTTGGGGTCCATTCATGCAAATTTTACTTCAGGAAAAATTTAGGGTACTTTTGATTTTGGCACTAATTTATTTTCTATTTGATGCTTTTCATTTTCACACTATAATTACCTACTGTCAGTGTTCCGTGTGTGTAGTCTGATTGTGTAACTTGAACACTATCGCTCATATTGAGTAAAATTGACCAATCACTGAAGCTATATCATGTAACAACTTCATACATATTTTAAGTAAATCTTTTGATGACTGCTTATTCTACATTTTCATGGGAAAAAAACATGCCTTGTGCTTCTGGTCAGGTGTCAGAGATTATTCTTTAGGGTACTTTGACTTTCTCTAAGAACCCTTTCCTCAAGGTCTCTAATTAAAACCTGGCATGTCCTTAAATTACCTTTGATTTTAATTAAGCAGCAATATCACTATATTTCAATTTCATCAAAATATACAACAAAAACAACAATATTAAAATTGGTTGTTCTTCTTTCAGATTATTTCTCTGCTCTTATATTTACTTATTTTCACTTAAATCTAAATCAGACAGTCTTAGTCTTTTATTAAGTCTATTTAGTGCTTTAATTAATAATCAGTATTGTTTAGGGTTTCAATAAAACTGTCATTTTCAGATCTTTGTATCTAAATGATGTCATACAATTGTTTGTTTTTATGTCACGTGCTTTTTATTTTTTATTTTTTTAGTTCATGAACCAAAATATAATTTCATAAAATAAAATAATCATACTTTTGCAAAAGTTTTTTATCCCAAATACTCTGGAAAGTTAATACCACATCAATAATTTTAGCCTTCTTAGAAAAGTTTTGGAATTTCAGAAGCATAAATCACCCAATAATGTAACAGGTCATTTGATTGGCTTATCTGATTTCAGATCCCTGTAAAACCAAATGTGATTGGTCAGTCTGTCTCTGCTGCACCCTGTAGAAATGCTTGTTTGCAGTGAAGTCCATTCATTTTGTTTCCTTTCAGACACTGGAAGAAAAAGTTCCTTATGACAGACCTGGTAAAGAGCCTCATGTAGGTTACATATATACTAACTGTATAGATTGTACAGTCCAGCTGGCGGTGTGGGGAGGATGGGACTGGGAAGGGGGTGGGTGGGGCGGGATTATCATTTCAGTATATTGCAGCTCTCAATACTTTTATACAGACAAGGATGTCGTCTGGGGGTTCCGAGATACCTTCGACTACAAGTACGATATACCATTGATAAATTATTCCACCTTCTGGTGATTGAGGAGTTACACAAATCATGCCTAAATACTATGTTGATCTCCGGAAGATAGGACTAATAGACGGTAAATCGTTCTTTACCCATGTTGTTTTAGTATCTCGAAACCTATGTATTGATGCCTTTAACGACTAGTGGAGCAAAGTAAAAATCTCGCCAAAGGTGATTTACAAATTTTCATTTCTTGCATTTCACCAGATGATTTTAACGTTCCTTACCTAGCTAATAGGCAATGTATCAAGATTAGGATCACAGCCAGATACTATTTGCTTTACATATACAAATATGGTGGTCTTCTCAAGAGAAATTTTCACGCCAATTGTACAGATTGTGAAATTGACGTCTTTGTGAGCGGCAATATAGATATTAAGAACTTTGTTATGCTTGTGATGAGCAAAAATAATATATGATCATACATCTATATGCATACAATAATTAGAAAGCTTAAAAAAACCATTGAAAACTATAGCCATGTGATTCACTTGCTCCACTAGGACTTGTAGGTACCATTTTGTAGGCAAACATTCGTTCTAGGGTGGGGTAGGACTACAAGTGAGAGCTGTACGGGTAAGGGACAGCTGCTGGGAGGAATTATAGTACGAGAAGTAAAAAAAGGAAGATTTATGATTTATAGAGGAGTTTGCCTGATAGAGAACATATAAAACAAAAATTATCATATTTTGAAAGATGCCATTTAACCTGAATATAAAAACACAAATATATATAAAGTACAAGTAAGGCCAGATTTTCTATATTTTTCCTTTCCTATTATCTCATTTAAAACCAAACACTAGTGCCATTCACCAACACAACTTACTATCCCACTTCAGATATGACCATAGTATTTATAATAATGCTGGTTCATTTTGTGATTCTGGCTTAATGTGAGAAAATGAATTTTTTGAGAAATTAAAAGTTTGCGATTAAGCAACGGAAGTACAGTAAAACCTGTCGCAACAACCCCCTGTAATCAGCAACTTCCTGTCTTATGCGACCTGAATTATTCCTCTCAACGATGTATCCTATATTAACTGACCTCTATTCAACGACTTCCTTCCTCACGTAATGATTCAACCACAACCTACTTTTTTTGTGATTAAATTATTAGTTTCAAAACTTCATGTCATTCGAAATCCTGAAAATGTCTTTGCATTGAATAGTACCTGATATAGGTTACAGTGTAGTCACGTTTAGTATCCAATGTCAGACTTCCTGATAAATTACCGTACAGAGTTTTTCGACCTTCATAATTCAACCAGGATCTTTTGTTTTTTGTGAGACTGTCAGCCTCAATGGCAAATAAAGTTAGTATATAAAAATAAGGGGGTGGGGGTTGGAAGGCCAATGTGACATTAAAACATAACAAATGGATGATGTCACCAATTTCGATGACTGAATGACATCATATTTTTTTAAAGTACATAAATTTAAAGATGCTCCACTGCCGACAGAGCATAAATGATATTTATCATTTGAACAATAATTGGTGTTTAATTGTGTATATATATGTATAATTAACACAAAAAATTGATATAAAATAATTTACTTCGCCTTTGGTGCATGCGCAATCAGTACGTCAATATATATAGTGGCACAGAATTTTTTCGGGATGCAATTAATTATTTTTTATATTTTTAACTTGAAGTAAAATAAGAAGCTCAAACTTTTCAATGGTGGTAATGGTGTAAAGTAAGTAACTTTTGTAACTGAAGAAAAATACTAAATCGTCTGCTCCTGTTTTTGATAGTGAAAAAATACCATTTGTCAGCGGTGGAGCATCTTTATAAAGTGTGGAAATATTAAACAAAATGAATTAAGGAATAATAAGAAAAACAAAAATATCAAGGAGACATACATGTATTTCATCGAAATATTTGGCGGAATAGCCATGCAATGCATGTATACAAAGAGGATAAAACACAACATAACACTAGAGAGAGGGATAAACTGGCAATCAGTAATTAAAGTTATAGGATGGTTGGCTCTCGATAAATCTGGGAGATGTTGCAATAACTATCATTATAAAATTGACAATTTTCTTTTCTAACACTTTTTTCGGGACTTTGAACTGTTCTTTTTTGCTCTACAATGATACTTCAATAGAATTCTTGTTTATCTGTTGGTTTCTCAATTCTCAGTCCTGCATGCATCTTTGGTATTAGTTTGGTGATAAATTAATCTACTTAATCCATTAATAGTAATGATTTGTTTGACCTGGTTTGAGGAAATCATTACATGTGCATTACATGTACAATGCATAGGCAAAATTATCTGTAAATTTAGCATATCAAGTAGCATGTAGAGTGTGTCTTGTATCCTATGAGGACAATGCCATCCTGAATATCTTTTGTCTTGTCATCTACATACATAGTCTAATTTTAAGGATCCTGCATCAGATAGATAGATATCTATATATAGATCATGTTTGGCTATCTGTCCATCTGTCTATCCACAATTAGTTTCTGGAGATTTCCTTGAAAACCGATAAGCCAATTATTTTAAGTCATATTTTTCGGGTTAAACATTTAAAATATGGAAAGAATTTGAAACAAAAATTCCCCTTGGAAAAGGTCAATACTTATAAATACACATTGTCATTAGAATAGGGATAAAACAAGCAATTCACTTTGAAGTCAGTATTTTTCAAGATTAATTGATGAGAATATTTTAGAGTATGACAATTGTAAAGTGCTTTTGTTTTATCAACTAAATTTTCATACAATTTCTTTTCCTTAATGAATTCATAATATACACTATTATACTAGTATATAATTGGTCGGGGCCATATTATTGCTATTAACGTAAAAAGATAATTGGTTTCTGCATGTACATATGTATGTAAGCTTGAATTCCAGTAGGCTCATCATTTGTAAATGCCTGTCAGTAGAGTGCTTGTTCCTTCATTGCTGAAAAACTTAATATGCTTGCTGGGAATCGCTTTATATATCTCAAGGTCAAGGGTTCAAGGTCAAAAGCTATTTCACTGATAACAATCAGATATATCTTAATTCACACTTAAGGTCTTCTTATAGTCATTTTTTTCACCATTTTGATTGATAACATTACACTGCTAATTGGTTGAATAAGATATTAAGATTATTGATGATTTTGTAAATAACTTATGTTCATGATTTTCTCTTTCTGTCCTATAGACACTTGACGCCGACTGCTCTAAAAACCAGGATGCACTGATGGGTGTTCTTTGTCAGATGCTCTCCGGCAAAAGTTTTGAACTCATCTTGGCTGCTGCAGCTGCAACTGGGGAGCTTCAGAGTTTTGCAACTAAACTCATTAAGTAAGTACCAATCGCATGGTCAAAGGGTACATGTACTCTCCTTTTGTGCTGATGCATCTGTGAATGTGCTTTCTGACTAAAAACACAAAATTATAATATAAATAAATGTATATACGGTATATATACCGTGTTCGACCTAATGACGGACAGAGCGCTTTAAAAATTGAAGCAATTAAAGGAGCACTTCATAGAAACAAATTAGTCTTTGAATGAATTATTCTACAAAGTAAGCCTTGAATCAGTTTGCTTAGGAAATCGGTAAGGAACTCCACACAGTTTTCATATTTTCAGTCTGCATTAAATTCAAAGTAAGTGAAATTGAAGCCTAAAAAACATGGAGGGCGCCTATAGGGATACTTGGCCTGCACATGATCTTTTCCTGTCTCTTTTACTGGAACTGTATTCTGGGAACATGAGTTAATTAAAAAATAAAACTATTTTTATATGTTAAATAAAATTTACATTATGTACTTATTTCAAAGTAGAGAAAGCTTTTCTTGCTTCTACCTAGTTTCATTCTGTATAAGTCATAAGTTAATGTTTTTAATTGTAGGATTAACGAGTTTGCTAAGCAGAGCCAGGGTGAGGCTGGGAAGGCGGCTCAGACTCGAGTACTGCTGTTTGATATCTCATTCCTAATGCTCTGTCATATTACCCAGCTCCATGGCATGGAGGTATCTATAGAATTCTAGTGAGATAATCTTTTCTGGCAAAGAAAACTGTTTGTGATGGCAAACAATTCCAAGGATATTATTTGGTATTCTGTAACAGGTCTAACAATACTAATTACTGGTATTGGTATTTTTGGGTATTTTTTTTTCATTACAATATCAAAGAAATATAATGAGTTCTTAAATCGAAAAGCAAATTATAATTTGCAATTTAATAAATGAATCTCTACCTTTCATGGAGTTCTTTTACTGATATTATCAATTAATTGGAAAACTTTTTGCAAAGAATGTCAGTTAATAGCTCAAGGGAAGAAATGGTTTCTTAAAAAAAGATATTATTATATCATTATACACAAATTATAATTTTTTTGAGTTTTTGCAATGATAAACATGATGAACTCATGAAACATCCATCATAACGCTGGAACAGATCTTTTCACAGATGATTTCTGTGACGCCGGAATATGCAGACTCATTCTTCATCCAGTGGGCCCAGAGATGTCTGCCTGAGGATGGCCGTTACAAGTGTGTGGACAACTACAGTGGTACGGACCAGGCTAAGGTCGATCTCCTCCTCAGTCAACTTACAAGGGGCGACGAGATCAAACAAAGGTGAGTTATAGAGGTCATAGGTCAGGGTAAATTTTTAACAAAGGTCAGAAGTCAAACAATGAATCAATGTAGAGGTAAAACAAAGGTGTATTTTAGAGGTCATTGTTCAGGGTAAAAGTATAACATAGGTCAGAGGTCAAACACGAATCATTTTAGAGGTCAAACAAAGGTGTGTTATAGAGGTCATAGGTCAGGGTTAAAGTATAACATAGGTCAGAGGTCAAACATGAATCAATTTAGAGGTCAAAGGTGTGTTATAGAGATCATAGTCAGGGTAAAGGTAAAACAAAGGTCAGAGGTCAAACATTGAAATTGGACATGAAATGAAAATTAAGTAGGGATTTAAATAAAGATCAGCATACAGGTCAAACATGAACCATATCATGGATAAAAAAGAGTAAGGAAACGTCCTTACAGAATTTATTCCTTATTTCAATGGTCATTTTCAATCTAAAATTTGAATCAGGGTAGAGGTCATCCACCAGTTAGTAAGGTTACCAGTGTGGATGCCAAACCAAAGATCAATCCAAGGTCACTATGATAGTGGTAAAATACGTTATCGTAGGTCAAATTTTAATTCTGGGTGAAGTTGTTAGAAAACAGGACTCTATAAAGTAATTAAGGTATGTGGAATCATTTGATGGTTAAAGAAATAATAAGGTTGTCACATATGAAGATTTTCAACATGGATAACTAATACCATGGTACAATTTTAAAGGTAAAACTAATTTAACACCAGAAAAAACAAAATTATGTTCGATACACATCAATACTATACTGTTTGTGTTCCAGTTTGACAAGGTGGCATGAGATCTGTCTGAATGCTCCATTTGCCATTCAAGAAGTGTTATTTGCCTGGGAGCATGGAGCTCTGGGTTCTGATAATGTCAAGGTAAATTACAAGTCATAACAAAGATAAAATATGTACACTTTATGATGAAAGGATAGATGCAATATGATCATAAAAATGTACATGAAAATTTTTTTTTTTTATTAAAAGCTATAGTCTATCACATCACCATCATTCCCATGTATCATGTGTTTGGTGTCCAATTAAATTTAGTTTTACAGTCTGAATCTGCAATGGTAACTACACAACACATTCTCTAGATCATATCATATCCTAATCCAATAATATTAGACATCAATATTGAGAAACTTCTGATCGGCAATTAGACACGACAGAATGATCAAAAGTGTCTCGTTGTGCTTTACCTTTAATCTTGTCGGAGTAATGATATCCCCTATCTCGACAACAAGTTGTTAGTATAGAGCGTGCATAAACTTTGTAATTGTTTAGTTTTTCCACACAAAAGTTGATTGAATCATTTTTGTTGTTTGACTTTGTTGGTAGCCCTTGAAATGCTTGAATACCTGACATGACATGATGATTTGTGTGTTACTCTAGGTGATATTGGAGAGATGTCAGAGCCGTATGTGTAGTATACCAGTGGTGATGTCCGCCTGGCTGTGCAGCTACATGAACACGGTTGGAGATGACGCAAGGGAGAAACCATTACAGATGCTGCAGAGGCTTCAAGTCAAAATTAACTCCCCTGATCCAGAGATCTACTATGTGGAGAGGTGAGGATTAGCTGTACAAGGCTCATACCATAGATGAAAAATATTCCAAATAATCTTCCAAATATAAAATTGCAAATAATTTAGATAGGATAAAAACACTTTTCATTTTATTAGCTGTGTTAAATACTAAATTCATTGAGAAAGAATATTTAGGTTTGTATTTACTATATGTATGTAATCATACAATAAATGATTAATTTAATCCTTTGGCTTTCTTCTATCAATCACATGTAAGTAAAAAGAAAAACTATTGCAATTAGTGAAACCATGACATCACAATCACTGGAAGGTAGGACTACTCGATGGTAAATTATGCTTCACTTACGTCGCTTTGGCATCTCGAAATCCAGGGTTGTTCCATATCTGATTCAGCATTGATATTCTACACAATCCAAACTACCTTTCTAGGTCACATTTGATGGGGATTATCCTAAGGAAGATGGTGAATGACATCCTGCCAACGCACATGAAGGACATGACGATGCAGTTTATCCCGCCAAACTCTGTACCGAGTGAAGTGATGGAGAAGTGCCTACAGGGCGTGATGAACAAGGGCTGGGTAGATCTGAAGAGTGTACATACTCTGGAGCAGCTTCTCAATCTTTGTGGATCTGACTGGTTCTGTGATCGCGCTATCCTGGTACGTAACCTTTGTCTGTGTTGTAACTTATTAATTTGATAACAGTTGTGAAAATTTTTTTATTAAACTTAGATATAATCACTCTTGTTATGTTGGTCGAATGTGTAAGGTGTCTCAACTTTCTAACACTAGTCTTCATTCTTTATGTTGCAAATTTAAAAGCTCTTGCGAGAAGTTGTAAGGTAGTTTGTTTTCTTTGAATCCTCATCACCAGGTTTCTTTCACTTCCAAAAGCTGGGCACATCCTTCAATAAACTAGTCGGAACACCTTAATCACTTATACACCACAGTATACATGTTCTATTTGTCTAATGTTCCGTTCTCTTTGTACAGCACATGTTAGGCAGTAGTCGCCTTGAGGATTTGACCCAGGCTCTCGGCCTTTTGTTTGCTGTGTTCCATCTAGACCTGGAACACATCACTCTGAGCTTACTACTCCACACTGTACCAAAGCTTCTCCAGTCCGCAGATAAACAGCAGCTACTGACAGACCCGCGTGGATACATACTGGCCAAGGCGTGTGTCTTATGTATAGTGGCCGCCCAGACAGCCCGGAGTGTGGCCGGAAAGGGTAAGTGGACAGTGGTCAGGTATACTATAAATCTGATTGCTGATAAGTCAGTGCAAATGATGGTAGTCAAGAATAAGCATTGTCTTTGAATGTTTCAAGAAATTATTCTGAAAGTTGAAGACAATGAGCAACTTATCGATAAAAATGATGACATGATAAAATTGAGACCTTGTGATAGTGTTTTAAAATAATTGAGGCTTGGGCCTAATTAAGGGTATTTGCGAACATCAACAAAAAGGTCAACATAGTTCCAGTTGTCAGAGTAAGGGCAAATAGTTTCTTTGTATTTTTTCCCCTATTGTTTTATTTACCTTGATATTTACTTTTTTGACAGCCTCAATGTCCCACATACGGAGAGGCTATAACAAACGCTCAAGGAAGGAGATGGAACTCGAGGTACAGTACTGGATACATTTCTGTGACCTCTGATCCATATGTGTAACACTTTTTACCTAGAGCTATGAACTGTTAAAAGTTGAGGTATCGATCTCGGACATTTCTTATTTTGGAAAAATATGTAATACTCAAGATTTGTTTTCTCAAATATTGAGCATGGTAACATGTATTAAACTCTATTATAGTTTGAATTTAATTATATTGTCTCTATCAATTAATCAGAACCTCGACGAGCAGGACTCCCGACCATTAAAAAGAATGAAGACGATGGAACCCCAGCTAACCCTAGACTCCGAGGGCTTCAATCTTGGTATGTTACATTATTATAAAACAATGATGAAGTTACACTCATCCCAATACTATCATTATGGTAGCAATGAAGAGAGTGCCTGTATAGGCCTTGCCTGTTGCCAAGTTCCTATTGTCGCTATATATCTGCACATTTAAATATATCTGAAATCGAAACGGCTGCAATGAACTTAATACTTATACTTAAGATTTCAATTTTTACCTGTTCTTTATGAATGGTAATATGTTTGTTTTCTTCTTTTGTTTCAGACTTTCTTACTGCCAAAGATGATGGTGAGGCTTCTCCTGTCATAGATACAAAGGATCCACTCAACAAGGCTTTAGGTAGGCTTAATTCAAACACTTGGAATGTATTATTATTAGTATTTCATCACAGTGACTGTATTGTTTAATAAAGAAGTATCCTGATATTCTTATGCTGTCACCAGGAAATGGGTGGTATCATTATATTTGTTAACTATAATGGTCGCTTGCTTTCATGTCCTTTCCCACTTTGACATATAGCTGTGGGGGCATTTATATCTTACAGATATTTCTAATCATTGGAAGAAAACTGCTACATTGGTGTTTTAGAAATTTAACATAATGCAGATTATGTTATGAAACTACAAATGAAATTGATTGTTCTACAATCCTTGTTTGATCCTGATTGTTTGATGTTTACAGCTAACCTGATGCGTCTGATGAACGCCATCACCCACAGTACGATGATAAGTCCACGTACCAGCTTCATTGTGGCGTTTATAGAGGAGAGCATCAAATGTGGTGGACAGTACTCTCAGTACATTCTGCAGTTTATACCCCCACAGATGGTGAGTGAAGGATTTATTCTCTCGCTGACAGCAAATTAGTGATTGGAAAATATGAATATTATGGATCAGTTATAATATATAAGATTACCTGTGGTTTTGATAGTGACAGGTAATCATTTTAACTGTTTAATATTTCTAGCCATACCATCCTTCATATACAGCCAGCCATGAATTGGGGAGAGGGAGGAGCAGACAATATTTTTTCTCATGTCTGTCCCTTTCTGCTATGTATTATGGAGATAGAAGATCTATGTGTCTTACACTTCAAGTCTTATAAATAATTCTTGTAATCATAATTTCTCTGAATGTTATGAATTCAACTCATAAAAACTTCATGTGTATTTCTGATAGTCCTTAGTTGTACATGATTGATCAACTTTGGTTTTATAAGATATAATAATTAACAAGCAGACACAAATTTTAATTTTGACTATTCGGGATCTGTACCTATAATTCCCTTGGATGTTTGTTGTTATTGATCAACAGTGTTTTGAAATAGATGAATTATTATGAAGTTTTGTGGACAAATATGGATGACGAATTTGTATTTGACTTGTTGATGAATCACTTTTGTATTGATGTTGTTTGTTTTTTGTTTCCAGCTGTCCCAGATCATGAAAAGTATCCCGGGAGTGTTTTCTAACCAACAGATTGTCCACATTTGTGATCTGTCCAACATCACCGGTCGCAAGGTGGCTGCCAAATGTGTCTGTCAGAACTCTAAAATCCGTCAGGATTGAGACTGTAGACTGTCATTGATGTTGGAATTAATTTTGATCAGGATGCCGTGAACAACTTAAGATGTGACTTCTTTATGTGTCTGCTAAATCTAAAGAAAAAAAAAAATCATAATTGAGGCAGTAGACAAAGTTGTTGGTGTCAGACTTTCCCTTAACAAACTAAGGTGTGGCTCAGACTGTTTGTAACAGGAAGGACACCAGCCATTCTAATACAAAGGTCAAGAGTTAGATTCTGATCAAGGTGGATCATTATAGACTGGAGACTTTGCCAACATAAACTACGTAATGTGCAACTCAATTTTGACTTTGTAGGCAAATGAGTGCTATATTGAGGTTGGCAATACAGGTCACAGTGGGAGTGCTAAAGTGAGGCTATGAATGTGTCAGAATGTGTATTTGAAAAAGTTGTATAAATGAAACTTTGGAATAAAGGTTAAATTGTAGTATCAAAATTCTTTACCTAGTTAAAGCGATGCTACAGGCTTAAAATTTAGTTTTAATTAATATATTTGTATGTAACTCTTTCATCTTGATACAACACCAGGTATTGACTTACATAAATATTTTTACCCCCCAAGATTTCTCTCTTTCTCAGAAATACTTGTCACGAGACAATGCAAGATCAGCATAACTGCTTGTCGAACTGAGTCTAGTATTGAAGCAGAGTATAACGCTAGTGGAGTTTCCTAGATTCACCTACAGCTTAAGGTTGACATTCTGTATTGGAATTCCCAGGGTCTTACATGACAAGTGGAATATCCCATGGATTACAAGGAAAATCCAGGAAGATTGAAGAGATTTATCTTGTCTCGTCAAGTAAGCTTAACAAATTTCGAAATGCCAGTTATTGATTGTTTAACAAATTATTCATTGAATCTGTTTTTCTCAAGAAATCTTCGTAATATGATGAGATTTATTTATTTTTTAAATCAATAACATTTTCAAATATTTTTTTCCTGTTGAAAAGATTCTAAATATGATTAAATATGTAATGCTGTAAGAGTTATCTCCCAATACATGTACTATATTTCTGTAAGTATTACCTTAGCTTGACCGTAAACCGGTTTATTTTCAAATGCATTTAAACTCTGTGTATTTTGCAGCATTATATATTAGAAATTGCAAATAACCAATTGTCGCAAAAAACGTTTTGAACACTGGTACGATTGAATCATTGAAAGTGAAACTCGCAAAATCAAATCACTGTGAAAAAGATGTTGGGCATGGAAACATGACGTAAAGTTTAGTTGGTTTGGAGTACTTCATAATTAGTACATACATGTCGGGTGATGATACTGCATTTCTAATTATGGTCTTATGTTATTTCAATCATAGAAAGGAAATGCTGTACAATTGAATGTTTTATATACACCGTAACTTTTATAAATCGATTGTCACTGGGACCAGAATATTAGGCCGGTATAGCCTGCTTTCCAGGTCATACAGGTTTTAATCAATATTTATAAATGGAGGAAAATGTCATACTCTTGCACTGGAATAGAGAGGGATCTGGATCAGACAAGGGCCGGTTTTGACAAGTTATACTGTATGTATACATGTGTAAGAAATAAAAGTAAGGTTAATCTTGAGTACATGACTCAACAGGCCTTCATTATATAAGCAATAGGCAGTATGTATCATACTGCAGGTTGTCCTAAAATGTGACAAAAAAGGAAGATGTAAAGTGGCGTTGACATATCGAGTCTTAATAATGACTTTAAAAAGAATAAAATAATGATAAAACATGCTTTTGTGTTTGATTGTTTTAGTTCCTGTGATAGTTTCTGTCTTAGTCTATAAACGGTGGGTGATATGAAGAAATTTCATACACTGAACCAAAGTTGATAAAAGTACAACAAAAAACGTGAAGTTTGAGTTTTTTGAAAAAATTCAAAGGACTATAGACCTAGGCCTGTATCATCCTGTGATGAAGGGCTATCAAGTTGATTCAAACTAGAACTGTTACCAAACTGGACAATTAATACCCCTACTGCAAAAATTTAGTAATAACTCCATAAACAGGGGACCTTGAACTTAATTTATCACAGGTACCAAATAGGCTAAAATCTTTGACCGATTTCTTATAAATGACTATAAGAGACCTGATATTGGACCTGTAGCATACTGAAATAAAAGGCTACCAATTTTGTTTAAGTAGTGAATGACCTTGAAATTCATTCAAGGTCATAAAATAGGCTAAAAACCTAATATGATTGTCAGATTACTTATTCAGTTTTACGGAAGTCAATGACACTGGCCCGATTTACCTTTTGCTATTTCTTGTATCGTTTTCAGGAACTTACATTAGCTTCATGTATAGGTAAACATAACAACGATCGCGAGCACATCACATTTTTGGAGAATGTCCAATTTTGTCTCTCACAGAAACCCATGGAATCGTTTCATGATTTATATGAAATAGACTACATTGAAAGTGTAACTTTAGACACTGTATTACATCAATACTGAGAACATGTTGTTCTAATAATAATACTTAAGCTTGGCAGAGGCATCAAGACTAGGAGCTATCATCAACCTTGGCAGAGAAACATGTTCCAAACACGTCTAGTTCTGCAAAATCGGTACAGACAGTGAACTTCACTGCCACAGACGGAGGCTGCAAAGATATTTCACAAAATGGCTATATAGTATTTCATCACGTAATTGTGATTGTTCTAGATATATATATATTGTATACCCGAAATATTTCATTGAGTTACATTGTACATGTTCTATTTTATTATGTATCGTAATTACAGACCCGGTCAATTGTTATACCTTCTAAATTATTTTAAGAATATAAGGGTTATTGCAGAACAAGCTTTATGGATATCAACATTCATCAATACTGAGGAAATGTTTAGTATCTATGAAGGAGAATGTCTTACACATCTTTATGTTATGATAATAGTAAACAACCGTCTGTATTTATTTTGCATTTGTCTCCCCGTCTAACAGGAGCTCTTCCTTCTTATTCTAAGACCGAACCGTCAATAATGACGATTTCCGATCTGGGATTTGGGTATGCGCAGGGGCGTGTGGAACATTATGTACGACGGTGTTGAAATTTAAGGATTTTTTGTTAGTTTTTGTGCAGATTGAGATAAAAGGATAAAAGGTATTGAGTTTAGTGTGTTGTGTGTGTTCCGATTCTGTATACAAAACCGTGTCATAATTCAATCTCACTTGTAACTAGAAGTCCCTCACGAAACTAGTATTTCACGGGATTCGATTTAATTAACTTGCCAGGAATAGATGTTTTATATATATTACAGATGTACGCCAGCCGTGATCTCTGTACTCTTATCTCAATATATGATAAACCTTCGCGATTGGGTATTTTTGGGTTATATCTGTATAACTTAACACCAAGATATATTTAAAAATTAATCCATAAATGTCTTGTAGTCCAGTCAATTGTACGAAGAAATCATGTTAATCTCAGACTAAACTGTTCCAAAAGTTAACAACTGCCTGAAATATTGCCCAAACATCAGCGATTTAAAAAACAATATTTACAGCTGTGCCACAAGGGGATAGTTTTTGTCTTTTATCTTTCTAGCTCGTACGTTTTTATTGTGTAGATTAATATTCTAGTAATAATAATGTTCTTACGCGGACAAATGCTAAGAATAAGTCTTTGATAATAATATCTTTGAGTAATCTATAAACACAAAGGTTGTGTAAAATATGTTGTTTTTAATATTTTAGAACACTGACTCTGGGGTTCTTGTTCTGTACATGGCTTTTCAAGTGTGGTTATATTTCCTAACAAGTGTTGTCGCGTTTAAGGAAACAAAGAGTCGAATTTACAATGACATAAATGCCAATGAACGATTTTTATATATGTATATATATCCTGCTTATACATATTTATGCGTCAAAATAAAATTCACCATATTCAATACCACACGGCTAAAAGGCGACTAAATTTGAGATCAATCATGTCTAATTGACGCCGTCTCACTCTTGTGAGCCAAGACGCAGCAAAGTGTATGAGAACATGTGTTGTTGATTCTGAGCACACAGTATATTGCAAGGAGGATGTCTGGTTTATCCGTTTACGTTTTAAGCTGTTTGATATACCCATTTAATATTAAATATACGTTGTGTTAAATGAAGGTAGCTTTCGAAATGCCAAAATGAAGGCAATTTACTAAAAAAAAAAACGTTTTGTCCTTGAATCGATTATCATTTAATATTAACATGACCTTATTGATAAATCGTAAAGACAAAAAAGAAGAGTAAATGAAAACGCATACACACGTGGAGTATATTGTACATTTATTTCAATATTATAATATTCGTAAATCGAGTTTCGATTACCTCCGTTGGAAGCAAACTACATTGTACTCTCTTCAATCACTGATTCATCAAATTCAATTTCATCGTCGTCATCGTCGTCTTCACTGGATGAATAAGATCGATCGTCTTGTGAGTCGCAAATAGATGATAACAACGACGATGACGATGAATGTGAATCGTCATTGGGGTCTGCTGGTCCTCCGAACGCCGACGACGACGCAAAATATGACGAGTTTTCCAACAGTCCTGTTCTTTCGTTGTCTTTTCGTCCCTTATCCGTTCCTATGTATTTTAAAAGGGCACTGTTTTCGGCCTTTCGCTCACTGTCTTCCAGGTTCTGTGCTGCAGCATCACAGAATGCGGCATTGTTTAAACCGGAAGCGGAAGTACCTGTGGATGCAGAGTGGGAGAGAGGATCTCGGTAGTTATTGGCTGATAGCTGAACAGCGTCAGAAGCCGATCTAGGCACACTTGGATCCGATGATACGGCTGCAAAAATAAAGAACATCTTTAAGTTCTAGAGTCACGAAAACAGTTCGCCTAGTTCATGGGTCTTTATTTGATTTTGAACCACAAGAACACAGCACCAATACTCTAGAATAAATGACTAAAGAACTGTTAATAATGACAACAGAATTTCAAATAATGTTTGAGGAAGGGACGCCATCCTTCTTTTCGATAGTAAGTTACTACATTTACTCTCCTGAAGAACCTCAAAAGCGAATTTGTCATTCATTACGATGATTTAGTTTGAAGTGTTTAATGGTCAATCTGTAATGTACTATTATATACTAAAGTACAATGTGGTACTGTGTTGTATCTCCTGATGATTATTACGAAGCATTGCTCTTTAAACAACTCAGGCTTTGACAACACCAAGTTTAGATAACCTCTACTTAGCTTACACATAATACTTTAAACAGATATTGGTATGGTCGCCAATCTTGTAACAGTAGAGATGACGATGCGACTGAACCGGGATTCAATTCCGATACTTTCCAGAATGAGGCTGTATCGAGGATCGACTCAGTCAAGATATGTTATAAAATACATTGCTATTCTGTTTGTGATATTAAATGGCTGATGCTTTGCGAGTGCTTCTGTAATCAAGAATCTAAAATGATATATGATGCTGTCAGGTTCTCGATAATGGACACGAACATGTGTCTGTTCAGCATCACGAACATTCAACACTTAGCTTGTCATATAGTACAATTATATTCTTAACGCACAGTGTTATAGGCCTGGCTAATAGTCAGTTTTTATTTCGGCATGAAAACTAATTTATGACACACAGCTAATACGTTATTTGCCAATGTTACCTTCGATATGCTTTTGCATCACTCTTGTGAATCATAATTAACAACCATACTAGTAAATGCAAATTCAGATAGGTTCATTTCGCCACCTTTCATTGGGTTTCCTTTAATGCATCCCTAGGCAATTCTTAACCTTAAATTTGCCTTTTAAATGAGAATTTTCTCCTCAAGTATGGAAATGACATTTTTTTTCATTATGTCTCCCCTGACACCCTTCAACGTTTGGTTTTTAAGTTCAGCATTGGCTCCTTGAACGGTCACTTAGGATCATGACGTCTAACTACATGCTATTGTACTTTTAGGTATACTGACTCCAATATGTAATTCTGGGACCAGAATTGCACGTATAGAGGTGTCGGTATAAATATAAAACCTGTGTTTTGCCCGTTGGTTGGTTAGGTTTAATACGCTATTAACAGTAAGGGTCATATAAATAAATGGTAACGGCGACGAACGTGAATCGTCATTGGGGTCTACAGGACAAAAGAATTAGTCGTACGATACATGAAAAATAAGTTGTTATTTGTTTTTGTTTTTTTAATTATCTGTTTGAAGAAGGGACGCCCTTCTACTCTTCGATAATGATTAGTTACTATATTTGCTCTCCTGAAGAACCTTTAAAGCTTCTTTGTTATTCATTGCGATGTTTTATTTTGAAAGTGCTTAATGTAATGTCCACGTCAATGAAACAGGTACTGAATGTTTCATTCCATATCGAACGTATGCTATTACATATGTTTAAAAGTCCAACTTACAAGTATTACATATCTTGGGATGGTAAAAACTTACTTAATAAAACCTTACAAATGTCTGTATGAAAAAATCAACTAGGTTTCAATTTCACAAGGCTCGAAAATGTCTCGATCAGGTATACAAACACTAGCTCAGAAGTTTGAACACTAGGTGAAAGAAAAATCACACGTAAATAGGCGTCAATGGAAATGTTACAACGAAGAGCAATATGTATTTATATGTAAAGGGATGCCTATTATAGGGACAAAACCACCAATTACCACATATATTTCTGTTTTTCTAATAAAATATTTCTACCTTTACATTGGTGGACAGGTATTGTCTAATGTGTGTGACTTTTTATTTTGATAAGTGATGCACATTACTGTACTTGGTTTGGGTTTATCAAATAAATGTTCTAATACCAGACAGGGTCATTGGACCCGTCATGTTCAATCTTGAGAAGGAATGATCTGTAACGGATTTCTCTGAAATGACACTCATACTGCCTGACATTTTCAAGCATATTAGCATTTTGACGTTGTTTTAGCTCGTTGGTATTAGTTTAGTGTTGTACAGCGCTGGGTTTAATGTGCAATTTTAGATGTCACCTTTTTGTCGATTTTTAAACTGAGAGCAAATTAAGAGTGAAGTATGACACAAGTGTTCCGTAATGTCGTTAGATAAGCATATAAAAAAGGTTTGGTATCGTGTGAAAGTCATCCTTTAACTTGAAATAGAGGAACATTAGCGCTACCATTACCTGAACTAATCGTTGGTACAGAAACAAATCTTTTCTAGATAAACACATGGGAATTACCATCCCTAGAAACTGTCTCGAGATAATGACACTAACGTTAATTTTGAAGCGGACGTGCTATATTTCTCGCCTTTGCTTTGGTTAATGTTCTCTAAACAATGGAGGTAATTTAAGAGCAGTTAAGAAGAAAACTTGCATCTTAATCAGAATGGGTGAAGAAACCTATGCAGTATTCATGTGTGTTTGTGCAGGCTACATTGTTCACAGCCCATGTATGAATACGGCGGGTGAATTAAAACCTGCATACTGTAAATTAGGATATTTTGGATGTAGTCATATTTTGGTTTATTCGGCGTTTGGCATAAACTCGCCAAAATTTGACACACCAAAATTTGGATACGTATTTATTTGTTTGTATTTAACGCACAATACATCTACATACCATTTATTAGGTACATGTATGTGAACACAATCTCTAAGATAAATTGCACGTTACATAAACAAACATATAAGGTGTGTTCTGTCAACAAGGAAAAATTATCTGTGCGAGTCTTTCTTTTGTGCAAGTATATCATTATATATGTGACTATTAATAGCTTCTATTGAAGACATACATTTCAGAGGATTGTCTGTGTATCGATATGGCTTCAAACTAATCATGCATGTTTTGCATTCAGGCAGCAAAAAGCCAGACAAATACATGTAATATAAAATCTACAATTCCAAAGTTTTTTTTCCAAATATAGTCAGAACAATTTGTTTTAGTTCTTGACGCGATTTGGTTTAGTGGTATATCGTTGGCTGTCGTATCATCATTACTTTGAGCCCTTTTAATGCCGATGGTTAAACCAATATGTGTACAACTGCGTGATATGGATACAGTGTTGTATGTGTTTTGAAAGACTGCGGGTAGTTCGTGTTGCGCCTATTTTTAAGATTGTAAATTCTTGTCCATTTTAAAGTCCTATATGACTGAAGCATACTGCCAAAAGACTCGAATAGCAGACATTATCCTGTTACATATTATTGACAACGGGCAACCCACTTGTTGTATCCCTTACATGGTAATTACCCAATATCCTTATAGGATTAGATAATGCTGTGATCTACACATACAAATGCATTGTGCTGGCTTGTACTTTCTTAATAAGTATAGCAAAGGACAAACCCACTCCAAACTGTTCACGTCCATTCTGTACAATAGATAATAATTCTTTGCATAATACAGGGCTATTTCCCCTGTGGGTAGATATTGTTTGAGAACTTAACTTCATATTATTTTCAGTTTTGCTAGATTGGATTGCCTGCCATAGTATGTCTACTCTCGTCTAGGCTTCGCTCCGAAAACACAAATATAATATAGTATTTATGAGCGCTGCCTAGCGGAGGGAATTTGTACTAAGGCAGATAATCCAATCTAGTGTTTTGCTCACAAAATAATGACGTCACAATAGACATCAACCGACAATGGAGGTAACTTTGTCATGTGCTATTGATTAGAAATGACAATAGTGATTGACATTAGTTTAATCATTGACGTGTTAACCTTACCTTGTATTTGTTGAAATTCGCCTTTCCTACATTTGCAGGTTAATTGGATAGACTTGAGAATTTTCTTGTAGCCATGTCGGTAGGATTTGTCGAACAGACCAAAGATAATTGGATTGAGTAGCCCAGATAACGATGTGCTTAGAAGAGCGTACAGGACGGAAATATCGCTGATCTTTAGTCCAAACTTCCGAAGAGTGATAAGAACCTGGAATGGATACAGAAAATCACGATTGGTCATCTCGTGGTTAAATCAACAATGTTGAACTACGGTTTTAGGAGGTTTGAAAATGTTTCTACATATTATCATCAACTGCGAGGAAAACTTTTAAATTATAACTATTGTAATTTATTGTGATATAATACACTATCAGTTCAAGATACGAAACAGAATCATTAATATCCATCGATAAGCATTAAGGACACGAAAGATCAAGACTTTCGTGGTTTGCGAATCTATTCGTCAGCCGAGAGGGAAAGTAGAGACTGGCCCAGATTAAGCGGTTGGTGATAAACATTTTGTTCTACCATTGGGCAAATCATTTATGCAAAAGAATATAGTCTTCATACAGAACAATTTTATTATCGATATATTTTGAGAAAAAATGGCACACCGACATGATGTTATGTTAAATTTTACCATTCTTGAGAAAGTAAGTCCTTATAGTACAAGGAGAGTAATGAGCTAATCTCTCCAACCCACCCACGCACGAGCACTTTTCCTGTTTATAACACTCTGAAGGAGCTAATTTGGAAACACTTTAATAAGTGAAATAAGAATATGTTGCGTACACCAATGTTTATGTACACAAAGCAGAACAGGTTTTGCCAATCTTGAGAATAGTTGACACTACAAAATTAAGAGAACGGACAATGTTCCGCCATTATAACTATGATCAATACCAGCAGAACCATACGAACAACCTTAATGTTATAGTGCAATCGTCCTAAAGAAGTGTCAACAGAAGCCATCTGCTTATCAACAACGCCAAGTACATGTACCGTGAACTCACAACGTTGTGTCCACAGCATTCCGCAAGGAACAGACACCCTGATCATATTTAACGCCATAATGTTATATAAGTTTACAGAAAAACAGGGCGTTAGGATGATGATTGATTGATTGTATATAAAGCCTTACAGCTTACATCTCTGAGAAATCATTTTGTCTTGTAACTAATTTTTTTCTCATTTAGATTTTTGGTAATAGAAGTTCATAATATAAAGGGAAATGTACGTGTGCTCGTATTTGAGCTATTGCCACTCAAAAATATTTATTTGACAAAAGTTTGTACTTTATTGGAATTTTACAATTTTGGACGTATACAAGTACATGTACAAAAGTATTTCACTTTGAAACGAGTTGAAGCGAGACTTCAACGTATTACAAGGTGTAAAAAGGACGATATAGTAAAATAAAACTTTTAGTATTAATCCATCAATGCTACTATGTTTGAAAATCGATAGTGTTTATATTTGGTAAAGGATGGCAGCAGGAAAACCTTATCCCTATGTTATTGCGTCTAAACCACACAGGAATCGTTAGTAATGAAATATGATCTCGGTTTCTATATAAGACAGCGGAAGACATATATGATGGTCTGACCAACAAAATACATAAATCACGAATACAGACGATTCAGTGCACGGCCTTAGACAAGACAACATTGCACTGAAAGATAAAGCCGCTCGTCTATCTCGCGTCACATGGAAGTCTACAATCCCTACACCCGTCATGTTTAGTTTAGAGACTGGAGTCCTCATGACATCTAGTGATGTACCTAAAAGCCACGGACAGACGATGGACATTCTGAGGGACAGCCGATGGCATGTATCATGGAAAAGGATTCGGATAAAAATACGAAATGTCTCGCATTATACGTTATATATCGTTGATGTCGTCAAATTTGACGCATAACGACATTTCTGTGATGATATCGAGATGAAAATGATTCAAAACTTAATTTCATAACTTTCTCTTGTATAGGAAGGAAAATAATCAAATGTGTCTGTGTCAGGTTGACAGGATATCTTAACCCTTGTGTATGACTTTGGCCGTCAACCTTCAAGCCTCTGGTTGACTAAATCTTACAACTTGGGTCGGGATATCCCTTTTCACTTGACAGACCCATATACAAGTACATATGTAGGGACTGAGTTATTATGGCTAATGTAAAATGCCCCCTTCTATGACGGAAATTACTTAAAATTATTAGGATCCAAAGATGTGATATTTGGGACGAAATGCACATGATTTCAGCCAATCAATGATAGAGAATGGTTTCGACAAAACATGAAATATTCTTCCGACAGTTAAGGTCCTCTAAACAATGCGCCAGGAGAAAGTATCACAGCCGCTAATTTTCGTGATTTTCATTCCACAAGTTTGCAGTATAAAAATATCATTGACAATTAGAATAGGTTTCAATAACAGGTAAATATGTAGTTAAAGATTAAATATGTTGTATATGTTAAAAGTAAACTCGCAAAAACAAACCGCGTTGAATTAAAATTATCAATATACAATGTTGCATTATGTCTTGCTGTCTAGCTTGAATCAAAGCCAAGAAATTTCTTCTTTTCGATATTTAATCTTTGTCGTATATTATTATCCAGCCCGAGCAAATACCTTGCGATCATTAAAATTATATTATGTAAAACTGAAAGCACCGTTGTAATCATTCATTTCAAAATGTCATTGTACAAATGCCAGACAAGCTATTGTCACAGACCAAAAGAAATTAATGAGTTTATACAGGGAAGCCCAAATTAACCAGCCGTGCGTCTTTAACAATGATGAGACATTTATATGTCGACGTTTAAAGTATAGACAAGACAAAAAATTATATAGCTTTATAGCCGAGACGGTACACCGCCCAGGTGGGCGCCATTTATTGGTTCATTTTAAATTGCGATTGTCTCAGGTTTTGGCCTCTACTATCGTTGCTTTACTTATGAGAGAAAAAATTGGAAATTCCCATTTGCCGTAAGTTACTTACACTATAAGTACATTTATATTATCATTTTCTCAAAACTCCCAAAACATACAAATATTCGAACACGCAACTCTTAACATACACGGGAAGCTGTCCTCAAATGACCTGAGTGATCATAGGTTTTTACGTAACATATTGAAGATATTTTAATTTCAGAGCATGAATGAAAGGCGGTAAATACATGTATGCTGTTATATAAAGTAATTATGTAATCAGAAATGTCAAACGCAACATAAGTCCTATCGATTTTATATTTGTTTCTATCTGGTGTGTATCAAAATCTAAATTAAATTTTCTAAAAGAAACCCATGGATATGGATCGTCCTTCTAGCTTCCATGCTTCCTCAGATGGTAGTGAACAATTTGCTCTCAGAATGTTGATATTTTTCAAGAAAATGACAGAAGCACTCATTGAAGAAACATGGACTAATGGCGCTGCTGAGAGCTCTTGACGCCAGTGTCAACACAGGAACACGTACGGGATCGTTTAATTATTACAGATTACGGTTTTCAAGGAAACGTTTAAGCGCTCATGGAACTCATCTAAACGCCGGCTAATCCGTCATGATTTCAAGCTCTCCAATACTTCAATTTCAGATAGTCGGAATGGAATTAAATAATCAAAGAAATAAATATTTCTCGATCGTGAACTAAATTGAATGTTTCCGCATCAGAGAAGCTCTATCAAAATGAAGTAGTGCAAATAGCAGGTCTGTACCAAGGTGATTACAGTTGTGGTGCCACTTCTCTATAAGTTGGCAGATGCGGTATGCTATCTGGCAGGTTTGAAGGATGGACATTTTCTAAATGAATTCTATAAAAATCGATGGCCCTGTTTTATGTTGTATTACATCCCTTTTATATATTGGACAAGGATTGTGATGGGAACATGTTACAACTGGTACATTGTATGTCACGTTCTCAATGATTATATGATGTAATGGCAATAATGGAAGTGAATTTATTTTTGACAAATGTCTTCTGGTAAACGAACCCACGTCGTGTATATTGATCGTTTACCTCTATAACGAAGGCCAAGATAATCTTAATAAGACGAAGTATGCAGGGAGGCGTTTGAAGGTTTAAATGGGCATGGTCTCTATTCGGTATCTATGGAAGCGAGATTTTAATTAGACACAAATCAGACACCTACATGAAACCATAACATCGAATAAACAAGACGGTAAGCCGTGGCTATCTATGGTTTCCTTGCTTGTTCATAAACACTTGATATAATACAATATCGTTACATCGCCAATCCCATAAAAGAAATGGCGTTTCTAATTTACCTTTCGAAGTGGAATATAATTAGCACCGTAACCCTAAACCGGCGAAAGAATGGTTGTGGTGCTTTAAGAGGCAAACTTTATTACACATGTTCATCAGGGATTGGTCAAGTATCATTAGAACCGATAGCCTGCTCGATTTTTTAATCACGGCTACTTGTTTATGGCCACTCAAATGGCTGGCAATGCGTCCTTATTTAAGTGGCTTGTAGTTTGTGATTTCTACATGATATGAAAAGCAATCTTATCTCACGGGGAGTAGATCTAGAGCGATAGTGTGTGACAGCGGAGGCTCATATTGGCTTTATGTCTATACGTATTTAGTGAAAATCGCCTCTTCCAGGTCATTTTGACAGACTTTTCGTCTACTAAATAGTATCACTTTGATTTCCAGTGATATAATTATGGTAAAATTGTGACGGTATTTCAAGAAATATGATCTCAAAATAGCGAAATAAAACTGTATTATTTTCGGGGTTAACATCTATGAAGAATTTTCCGTTGATGGATATATTTATTTGACATTTTTTGTAGGAGCCTTGTTTTATTGTCTCATCAATGCTGCTGTTAAGTTGTAACTGAAACAGAATCACCGTCATAATCTACACAAAACGAGATATCTTGTTGTTTATCGCATCCTAGATCGGAAACGAAGCAATGACGACCCTCAAGGCAGATAATATATATCAAACAATGCATTATAGGACCACAAGCAAAGCTACCGTAATTTTACTTTATACTGGATTTTTTCCGATGTAACCATGTTTTATTTTGAGAGATAATGCTTGCATTTCTTACCAATGCTGGGAACCAGGTGATATACAAGAGCACTGAAATAGCGATGACCATCTTCACTCCGTGTAACACGACGATTCCTTCGATCTGCCATCTAACGGCACTTTGGCTTGAGGTCGATCGGTAACGATCTCCTGTGTATAGATTTTTCTTTAACTTTCTCAAACTCCACGACATGTATAAATTCGTTATTAACACACACAAAAAGTTTCCAAATCCACAGAATAAAAACAAATACGAAAATAAATGTTCTCGCTTTTTCTTGGGCTTAGCACTTATCCAAGATTCACAGCGAGAATCGGTAGAAGAATCGGGACCGAACCCCATAACTGGTAAACACGACACAATGAGAGTGAATAGTAAAACTACCGTCACACTTCCTGCTATTTTTAATTTCCCGTGATATCTAGCCGTAAAGTTGTGAGCTTTATAAAGATAAATGGCGAAAGATTTGTCAATGGCGAGGAGAGTTACAAGAAACAGTGACGTCAGACGGAACCACGTGCTGGTCACCTGATAGAAATTACAACTAGATTTCCCGCCGTACCATTTCTGTTGAAAGTAGCTGATATGACCTAGAGGAGTTGGTACAAGGACAGATACGATGTATGACACACTAAGAACGACAACGAGATCATCGGTTGTCGTTCGCTCCCGATATTTCTTCCATTTGATGATGACGATAAGTGGAAGGAAGTTCACAGCCACCATGACAAGCTCCACAATGATGCTGAAGGTGCCACTAATATCCTGGTAAGCTGTTCCCTCCGGCTTCCGGAACTGGTTCGGATGAGGCATCTTTTTCTGTTACCTTAAACAATAAGAAAAGGTTAGTATACAGAAATGAATTATCTGTTATTGTGTTGGTTATTTTAATAACGTCCTATTACCAGCTAGGGGTCATTTAAGGACGGCCTCCTCTGAATGCAACGTGTTTGTGTGAATGTATAAGCTGCGGTATGTTCGTGTTTTGTTTCTTTTAATGAACACACTTTACATTTTATAGTGCTATATCGCTGCACAATACAACCAGAGACACCAGACAGCACATCCCACCCCGTCACATTATACTGACAACGGGCGAACCAGTCGTTCCACTCTCTTCAGTTCTGATCTAAGATGCATTTCTGACATTGCACTGTATGTCTCCGTCAAGGGTAAATTCTGGGATACTGTGAAGGGTTAGGATTCTAACTATTATGTAAATTTACGATGTAAATTATATGACGTGCCTATCATCGAAATCAAATTCAGTGTATTTAAAAGATAGTTTAATTTAAAGTTTTGAATAAGAAAATCAATTTTTCATTAAACCAAAAAATAATCACATATATTCTATTTTACTTTCCCAAATCACATCAATCATTTGCTATGGTAAAGTATCTCGAAACAGGGATCTGTTCACAATGTGAAGAAGCTTAAGAAAAGAAGTTTAACAAGATAAGATAAACCAAAGCGTTTTAGGAAATGTGGCCTTGAAATCCATTGGCAGTTGCCGAGGAAGCATACCGAGTGATGGTTAGGCGGATAAGGTGTCTATACATGTAAACGATACGTCTCTAGATCAGGAATACTCTGCATATTTAGATTAAATTTGATCGATCGCGACACACGATTTGCACTAAGCCGGGTTGTGTACGACAAGGTGCTGGTGTTGCTGGCATTATACGTTAAATTTCCGTGATAAATAAGGGTATTAATCACACATTAATTTTCTACAACATTTTCTAGATCACTGGGGAAATTTCCCAATGTGTTTGTAATCGCATTGTGATGTTAGTTTCATCACATAAAAATTCTAATTGTTTTAACTATTTCCACCTAAGTTTCTCTATAACGTCAAAACTATGTATACGGGCGAGATAATTACATTGTAGATTTCTGTTGTCAATATGTTTAAATAGTATTTACAACACATATAGAAGTCGATTAGGTATTCGGATTGACTACACGCGTTGATTGTAAGTGAGTTTTATTTTTCTCGACATCTCTCTCCCTTCAACTTCTGAGGTACGATTCAGTGTTTTATGACTAAGCCAATATATTCATATTTCCTATTGGATTCGGACTTCAATACATTCATTTAATAAACCACAAGGTGAAAAGCTGTTGACAGAAAGTTCTACAACATGAAACAAAATGGAATAACGCTTAAAAATGACTCTTATAAAACTCTTCACATGAAAACGTATGACTTTAGATATAGCTGTAAGACTTGTTGATACTTATCAATTAAAACCGATGTAGTGTTTTTTTAGATCCATGGCGTTATAACATCACAGTAACCGAATCAAAGGTTCTTAATTTTTAAATTAGAAAGCTGGTTTAAAAAGTCAAAAATGATAAGAAGGATAGCCTTAGAGCATTTCCCTGAGGAATGCGAAGTTTTGACATTGAGAGTTCGGTAGCACTATTATATTAACCCAGTTGTGACGAAACAATAGCTTTGACAACTCGATGTTCCTAAAATAGAAACAAGATGTATTAATCATTATTTTAAAAAGAAGTGGAAACATAAAAAAAAAATGTTTTAATACCTTCCAATACCAATTTGACAGTTACTAAAAATATCAGCGATCGTTTTTATTCAAAACTTACATATTTTAAGAAAACATTGTAAACATGAAATATTCAGGGAGGTATTTTTTTCAATATTGGTGTACATGTATAGTTTATCTTCTATTCCAATATCTCGCTGAAAACGAATATGGTTGGATTAGACCGTGTTGGTTGGTTGGTTCCTTAAATTCCCCCCCCCTCCAAACCTGTTTATTCAGTGCGTAGGAGACTGCAGTACAATACTACGAAACACAAATCTGTAACATCTATCAGTTATACTGAAAATTATCGGGAATTTGTTTTCGGCTGGCATTAAGTGTATTCCATATATACGATGACAGCATTGTACAATGCTTGTTTAACTTATCTATGACTAGATATATATCTCTGTTCTGAAGACACCGATGCCATATATCGCACTGACAGATAGCCTTTCTCTACATAGAGATGGATTGTTTTCAGCAAAAGACACAGACTCGATGTATTTGGAGACTTATGGAACAAAAAAAGAATCGAGACAATACAAAATATCGGAGCATGCGGGCTCATGTGAATACCTAAATTGTCTAAAAAGGTACATGTCTTCAAGATATTCCGATAATACATTGTTTGTGATTTACAAAAAGAACTTAAAGCCACACTATACGTAACTATCAACAAAAATTCAAGTTAAATTCGACTCCGATGTTGTTAGTATTTGTAGATGTAGTTGAAATTAAGATTTATTAAAGAATATTTATAAAGTTTTTTAATAACTTTGGTACAGCAGTTGTTGAAAGTTGATACATGTAAACATGCCTTCATTTTAAACTGGTCGCCATAGAAGTTACGATTATTGCCGAACGGAAGTCGGAAAGTTTATGACCCGTTTTCGGAAGAGTTCGGAGAGACGTTACGTAGTTACGGTAGTCACATGGCGTTCTCGGCAACGACGTTACAATGTTGGCTAACTTTGGCTTGTTTCAATAAGTGGGACCCACCTAGCTATGTTTAATATTTATTTGATTTTTATCAAAATATTCCGAATCATAATCGCTCATCTTAACTTCAATTTAGTCCAATCTTTGCATGGCTTACAACATGATTTTTTCAACAGTCTTCTAAATCATGAAAAAAAATAAGAAAGATACGGATATTGGGCCTTTAAGTACCGCTGAAATTCATTTGCGTCAGATGTGTTTTTAAATAACAGTTCGTATACCTCCAGTAATGATAGAACTGTTCGTAACTTGAATCACCATTTTAAGTTTTATATTTTCAGGTCCATCCTATATGATCCAGGAAACTCGACAGTCGGAAAACATCGCAAGTATTTGTGAGTATGTAATTGATGAAATGGATAAATTGTGAATGAATGAATCGATTTGTGATCATCGTTCTATCCCATCTATTTTTAATAGTTGAAAAGGAAACATGTTTGTGTAGGTTTTATTCCACTTCCCCCTTTTAAACTCGCATCAAATCTCACGGGTTATATGAAGTAAGTGTCCCTTAATGACATCCCGACCTTAATCACCATCGATACAAAGAGAGAACAGTGTGTTTCATGGCCAAGAATGACATATACTTTTCCTGCGCTTTTACAGCTTCAACAAGCTTTTTATGGTGAAACATAATCAGTGTTATGACCGCATTTATTTGTTGTTTCATTCGTAAAAGTAAATGCAGCATATAGCGACATTTTGTAACTTTGAAAGTATAATTTATTCTGTATGGACATATTTGCCATATGCGCTTTGAAATTCGTTCATTGGGAGCAGCAGTTGGAATGTTAACGTTGTTTGATTAAATTAGCGTCCTATTAACCCGGGTAAGGACCGCCTACCATGTATGTGGTGTGTTGCATGTATGAAGTGTGTTGTGCCGTTTTGTATAGTGGAACTGTTGCCCTTTTTATAGTGCTATATCACTAAAGCTTGCCGCGGAAGACACCAAGCAACACACCCCACCCGGTCACCACTAAATGTATCCCTAGAATAATAACGACTACTAAAACTAACACTTATAGGGGTGGTAACATTTTGTTTACTATCTACGCAACCAGTTATACCATATCAACAGGAATTTGTTTCGCCTCACTATCCTTAAACTCATTCTCTCGTGATACAAGTAAGTCAAATCTCGCATAAGTAAATTGAACCTGTCACATCTATTTTTATTCATAGCTTTCACGGACTATCGCTATTCCCTTTTCTGTCGTTTACTTATTCTTTCGAAGTCAGTGACCGTGTGCCATTGTGTTTTGGAGTATTGCGAATTCTGGTTTTGACAACTGACATCTTTCATGGGCGTAATAACATTAGCTACTTTTGCGCACTGTATCGATTTGTTGAAACAAAATGTTCACATGCAAATAAAAGTTACTGCCAGTCCGAGAGTAGTTTTATATGCTGTGTTTTTCCAATTTCGGTATCCGCCCCGCAAGGGAATACTAATTTGATAATATTTCATTTATTGCCTAACTGATCAATATTTCTTCCACGTCCAAATTAAATATATGAACATTTTATTTCGGAAAAAAGACAAAATAGTTTTGAATTAAAATCAATGAAACAAGAGTAGCGTGAGTACCATAGATAACTAGACGGGCGTTAGTGCAGATGTACCCGGGGACACTTCGTATGATGTATATACATGTACCAATTACGGACCTTTTGTTTCGGCTCACATGGTGTTATATCACCCTTGTAAAATTTAAAATGACACCATATTGACAAAAGCAAAGGCCGTAATATATATGTTAAATATGTCGTTTCTTTCACAAATATCTTAAAAAATCTCTAATGTGTATACAAGAAAAGCATTGGTCAAAGAACGTCACCCTGAAGAACGTTTCGGCAATGACGTACGCAAAGGAATATTAACTAGGTGTTTCCAACAAGAATTCCACGGAAGTGGATGTGTCGCCTGCACAGCATCACAAAAATAGTTATTTACTGTTGAAAATAATGTTAATAATTTAGGTGAAGTAATCAAGTTCCATAACTCTTGCAAATATTGATAGATTTTGAAAAGTATCAAAACCATCTAAGATCTCATTGATATAAAGCAATATACCAAATTTGGTTGAAATCGGACAATAAATACTAAAGTTTTCAAGCGGAAGCCACGTTTTGACTATTTTAAGGTCCTGTTACTCTTGCAAATATTGACAGATTTTGACCAGTATTGATCCCATCTAAGATCTCATTAATATAAAGCAACAAACCAAATTTAGTTGTAATCGGACAATAAATATTTGAGTTATCGAGCGGAAACCATGGATTTTCTGTTTTGACGATTTTAAAGTACCGTAACTCTTGCAAATATTGACGGATTTATACCATTATTGAACTCATCTAAGATATCAACGATATAAAACAATTTGTGGAATTTGGTTGAAATTGGACAATAAATATTTAAGTTATCGAGCGGTAAACCATGGATTTTTCTGTTTTGACGATTTTAAAGTCCCGTAACTCTTGCAAATATTGTCGAATTTTGACCATAATCGAACTCATCCGAGAACTCATTAATATAAAACAATTTATGAAATTTGGTTGAAATTGGGCGATAAATATTTAAGTTATCGAGCGGAAACCATGGATTTTCCTGTTTTGATGATTTTAAAGTCCCGTAACTCTTGCAAATATTGACAGATTTATACCATTATCGAACTCAACTGAGATCTCATTGATATAAAGCTATATACTAAGTTTGGTTGAAATTGGACAATAAATACTTCAGTTATCGGACGGAAACCGTTTCCCGGACGCCGACGCCGACGACGACACCGACGACGCCGACGACACCAACGCCGACATAGTGATACCTAAGTGTCGTCCTTGCGTTGCAGGCGACACAAAAAAGGAAAAACCAAGTCGATATGCTATATATTGAATGTCACGTGACCATGTATTAGCCAATGAAAATAGTGAAGAATCAGAGCATATTTATATATATGAATTATGGACTAATATTGAGGTCCAGATGGTGCTATATCGCCCGCGTTGAATAAATAATCTATGTTTGTTTGTTTGTTTAATTATTTTAACGTCCTATTAACAGCCAGGGTCATGTAAGGACGGCCTCCATATATGCAGCGTATGTGAAGTGCGAGGTACGTGTGTTGGGAGACTGCGGTATGTTCATGTTGTTTCTTCTTGTATAGTAGAACTGTTGCCCTTTTTATAGTGCTATATCACTGAAGCATGCCGCCGAAGACACCAAGCAACACACCCCAGCCGAGCACATTATACTGTATGCTGAGCGCTATGCAGGGGCAGAAACTATCCTGCAGGTAGGGCGTAAGAATTGTACCTGCTGCCTCTATTGCATGATCGTAAAAGGCGACTAAATTTAGGATCTTATCTTTTCTTTTCTTCTTAGTGGACTTTATTTCCTAATGCCTTCCTTGGCACCGCCTCACTTTTGGCCTTGAGTTGGGTGTTCGCCCCTGTGAGAAAGGCTCTGGGTTTTGTCCCCTGGCCGAGACACACTAAAGTCTATAAATAATGTATCCCGAGGTATTTATTATAAATTCTACAAAGGCATATATAACACCATATTGACCGAAACCAAGGTTTTTAGTTTTGATAATAATTATGTCGTTTCTTTAACAAATGTAATAAAAAACATGTAATGTGTATATTAATTACAAGAAAAACATTGGCCAAAGAACGCCTTCCTGAAGAATGCAGCGTTTGGGCAATGTAGTTCGCAAAGGAATACGGTGTTTCTAAAAATGGAAACAACCGAGTCAATCTGTTATATAGTGCACGTCACATGACAATTGTCCATGGAAATTGGCTAACATCATTTCAATTTACGTGATCATGATATTTGTGATGGAATTATTTCTCAATAATTCGCGAATAAAATGTAAGTGATCACAGTCATGCCCACAAAATAGCGAAACAATCATTGCCGCTAAAATACTCGGTAATGTAGAAGGCTCAGTGGTCTTTCCTATGACCAATATACTATATTTACACTTGCTAGGCTTGGTCACTATACGCTAATACTAGCCGATTTTGTTTACCATAATTGCATGGTAACATTGAACTTTGAACTTGCGTAAGGAAATGTTCTGTGCAACGTAAAAGGACTACTTTTTTAAAAAAGAAACACATGGCTTTGTTTACATTTTGACGCAACATTACGTGTATATTGTTGTTTTTCATAGAATATTTGGAAAAATGTAAACAATATTATACATGTTTTTAATTATATATGATTCAAACAATTTTTAAATTAACAATTGTATAAAGAAACGGAAAAATATCCCGACCGGGGCGACGTGCTTTTCATTTTTTGTTAAAAATGATGGGTGTCAAATGTAAACATTACCTCTGTGCCTATGTTCGTCCTAAGATCGAGCCCTATGGGTGGACGGGTGTGAGACCCTCTGATAGAGCGTCAGTTATAAACATATCCTCTTGCCTTTGTTCTTTGAGTATTTAATCATGTGTATTATAAAACATGCCACCGCTAATAATCCACGTTTGACAGTTCCGCGTCACCACAAATACATTGTATCCATCGAACACAAGTGAATTTGTTTCATCTATCGATGCGAATGGATCTAAGCGTAGATTATATAATCACATGGCTCCCAAGGATGTAATACCGTCAAGTCAGACGACATCTCAAACACATTGAGCTACTTGAAAATCGGTGTTTTGCCAACTTCGGCAAACTAAAGTGTGTAAGCGTGCGTCAGCTTCGCCTGGCTGCACAATAACGGTACCGAGTTCACACATTGTGCCGTGTACAAATTCTTTATGTTATTACGCTATATATTAACTTTTAGCAAAATTGATATATATTTAAAGTTCTGATCTGATTAAATAAAAATTATCTCTGAAATTTACTTTGTTTGTCATGTTATTTTACACTAAAATATTGAACTTTTTGTCGTCGCGGAAGATAATTCTACCTTACGTGAAGCTCACCATTCGCTGTTTCAAATGAGTAAGCTCCCTCCCACTTTTGACCGACTTGTATTGAATAATTACGTCACTTTTCAAAATGACGATTTTATTGCATAAAATATAAATAAAAAGTCGTTGTGAGTGTAAATATAGGATTGGATTTTTTTTTATGTTTAACCATGCTTGTATGGAGCAATTCCTCTAGAATATATTCAATATGGGCGCTAACGCGCCCATAGAATAATTCTTAGAGGAATTGCTCCATACAAGCATGGTTAACATAAAAACGAAAATCCAATCCCTATATGGACATTTTAGATGGTTGTTGGTTCACGTTCTGTTACAGTCATTTAATTACGGCTCCCCATTTATGTAGAGTGTTGCGTGTGTGTGGTTTTGGAAGGCTGCGGGTATGTAAAGTTTATGTCTATTTATTATACTGTTGTTTTAGTCTATCCCACTGAATCATTCGATCAAAGATACCGAACAAGCACGCCCTCCCGGCCTCATTATACTGATAACAGGCAAACAGAGTCTCCCACTCTTTTATGCTGAGTTATAAGCAGGAACAGAAAGTACCATTTTTATTGACTATGGTGTCTCTGACAGGGGTCAGAACCAGAGCCTTCGTCACAGGTGCAACGCTCAATATTTCAAATGTACACCCTAGATTCAAAGCAAAGACGTCTTTAAATATACGCCCTTTCAAAACATGTATTATGAAAAGACAAGGTCTTTTATTTTTAACAGAAACGTGACAAAGATGAGACGTTTTATCAAACACACCTTGATTCATTCGGTTAATCTACGATATATTGTGATGTTACAGCGATATTTATGCAGAGTATTACGAAAGGATATGCATGTCATGTTTCATTTAAATCAATGACGTGATGTCTGGATTTCTAATCCGTTTAGGTTATGGATATAGCAGTAGAATCCTATCCATCATTCATCGTTAGTCACACGGAATTCTTTAACAGATGAACGTCGGCGGTCGTAAATTTAATATTTTGAAGGAAAATTGTTCTGAGGAATGTTTCTGATATACCCAAATGTCTTCACGAAGTTGTAAAAAAGGAACAGAAACATACGCACATGTCCTGGTCGACCAGTAGGAGGAAGCATCGGCTCCCTAGGGCCATAATAAAAGGAACATAGAAGAAAACGAAAGGCAAAGTAGTTGTACTCGCACACACCGAGATGGAAATATAATGGAATATATAACGTACGGTATTACATTGTACATGAATGGAGGCAAAACACCACCAATCAAATGAAAATACTAATTCATATCCTACCTTCGTTTCATAGAGCAACGAGTTAAGAATAATGTAAAATAAATATTTAAGTAAGTTTCATTTGTTCACCATTGTGTCTTCCTGAGTTATTGATCATGAGCCCAAGAGTCTGTATTTGTTATTTTATTACTACATTAATACCGTTTTTTGTAGGAGAAAAGGCAGACATTCAGATATTTGCATTTCCTGACACCAAAAAGCGAAAAAGACAATCTGAACGACGTAATTGCAGTTTAAAAAGATGAAACACAAAAGTTCTCTAAATATCACAGAACACTAACTAGATAACAATAAAGTAAAATAACCAATTTCATTTTAAATACACTAATGTTTAGTTAATTTTCTGTAGTTTCCTGAAGCGATTAAAATAAAATGTAGAATAAAAATAGGCACCATCCATGTCTAGACACCAGTCTAAAAACGTTGCACTATTTAATTGGACCAATAGTGCGAGATATTTGGCATTGTATTCCATTTTAAATTGGAATAGGCGCTTTATTTCAATATTACGATGAATCGAATGCTATTGATGTGCATTGATTTATTTGAAAAATTATCAAGGATATTATGGCACCTTTTTAAGCATACTAATTTTATTATTAAATAACGTTTGCTAACTGAACTAATCGTTAATTATTCAAATATTACTAACACCAATTTCAATTGTGTTTATGACTTTCCGTTTCGTTCTTGCTCGACTACAGCCCTTCTTGTTGGTTCAGTGATTTGATATAGTTTAAATTGATGACCAGTAACAAGAAGCTAAAACTAATATTAGTTGCTTCATTTGATATTTTATTTTCATTACTCTTATTTTTTTATTATCTACTGTGTACACACCGCATACATGGGAGGCCGTCCTTACATGACCATAGCTGTTAATAGGACGTTAATAAATCAAACAAACAAACAAACAAACAAAAGTTTACCTGGATGTATATTTAGATCAAAAGTTGGACATTATTTATTATTATATAGATTGATGATAGTCTATATGGACGTTTAAGATTTTGGTAATGGAGCTACACTACATGTTATAACTTGTGTGTTTGATTATTTTAACGTCCCATTAACAGCCAGAATCATGTAAGAATGGCCTTCTATGGGTGCGGTATGTAGTGTATTAAGTGTGTGGTGCGTCATTTGGGAGAATATAGTATATTCGTTGTTGTTTTCTGTTATAGTGGATTCTTGCTCTGTTTACAGTGCTATATCACTGAAGCATGCTACCGAAGAAACCAAGTAACACATACACCCTAGTCACATTATACTGACAACATATGAACCAGTCGTCCCACTCGTTTAATTCTGAGCGCCAATCCCTGTGTCTCAGCCAGGGGGCAGAACTCAGAGTTTATCTCATAGTGACGAGTGCTCAACAAAGGCCAAATGTGAGACAGGCGATGTCGATGGAATGTTAGGAAGTAGAAAAGTTATTTGGAATAAGAGAAAAGATACCAAATTTAATCGTCTGTTACGATCATTCAATAGGGCTGCAGGTACAATTATGACGCATTACCTGCGTAGTAGACACTTATATAAAACCAAACGTAAAGTCAGTACCGTATCTGACATCTGTTTCTATATATTTCTCTGGAACTCAAATTAAAGCTAGGGATACACGGGTTTAGCGGAAAAAACTCTGAGCATATCAACCATTTTGATCAATTAGTATTTTTTGATGACAGACGTCTAAAAACATATTACATATAATACGTATTTGTTGCTATAAAAATAATCATCCATCTTGTATGTTTGC
>SAYR01066813.1:3733187-3751001 GCA_004382745.1 Argopecten irradians irradians | reverse complement strand
TATATCACTGAAGCATGCCGCCGAAGACACCAAGCAACACACCCCAGCCGAGCACATTATACTGTATGCTGAGCGCTATGCAGGGGCAGAAACTATCCTGCAGGTAGGGCGTAAGAATTGTACCTGCTGCCTCTATTGCATGATCGTAAAAGGCGACTAAATTTAGGATCTTATCTTTTCTTTTCTTCTTAGTGGACTTTATTTCCTAATGCCTTCCTTGGCACCGCCTCACTTTTGGCCTTGAGTTGGGTGTTCGCCCCACAGGGACTTGTAACGTAGGTTGTGAGAAAGTCTGTTGTGTATACATGTGTACTAGGCCTATATACTACATGTATATAAAAGGACAAGGGAACCAACGGCTCGCTTGGAAGAGGTACACCTGCCTCTACAAAAGTCGCCGGTATTCCGTCAAACATGGATAAATATGTATATATTTAATACTAATATATTCTTAAATAAATTTTCGATACGGAAAACACAACTTCAGACACGAAATAATATATTAACATACCTTTATTTCACTATGAACGCGGAAAATGCAGTCAATAATTCGCGAATAAAATGTAAGCGATCACAGTCATGCACACAAAATAGTGAAACAATCATTGCCGCTAAAATACTCGGTAATGTAGAAGGCTCAGTGTTCTTTCCTATTACCAATATACTATGGACATTTTAGATGGTTGGTTGGTTCACGTTCTGTTGACAGTCATTTAATTACGGCCTCCCATTTATGTAGAGTGTTGCGTGTGTGTGGTTTTGGAAGGCTGCGGTATGTAAATGTTATGTCTATTTATTATACTTTGTTTTAGTCTGTCCCACTGAATCATTCCATCAAAGATCCCGAACAAGCACGCCCTCCCGGCCTCATTATACTGATAACAGGCAAACAGAGTCTTCCCACTCTTTTATGCTGAGTTATAAGCAGGAACAGAAAGTACCATTTTTATTGACTATGGTGTCTCTGACAGGGGTCAGAACCAGAGCCTTCGTCACAGGTGCAAGCGCTCAATATTTCAATATACACCCTAGATTCAAAGCAAAGACGTCGTTAAATATACGCCCTTTCAAAACATGTATTATGAAAAGACAAGAGTCTTTTATTTTTAACAGAAACGTGACAAAGATGAGACGTTTTATCAAACACACCTTGATTCATTCGGTTAATCTACGATATATTGTGATGTACAGTGATATTTATGCAGAGTATTACGAAAGGATATGCATGTCATGTTTCATTTAAATCAATGACGTGATGTCTGGATTTCTAATCCGTTTAGGTTATGGATATAGCAGTAGAATCCTATCCATCATTCATCGTTAGTCACACGGAATTCTTTAACAGATGAACGTCGGCGGTCGTAAATCTAACATTTTGAGGAAAATTGTTCTGAGGAATGGTTTCTGATATACCCAAATGTCTTCACGAAGTTGTAAAAAAGGAACAGAAACACACGCACATGTCCGTGGTCGACCAGTAGGGAGGAAGCATCGGCTCCCTAGGGCCATAATAAAAGGAACATAGAAAACGAAAGGCAAAGTAGTTGTACTCGCACACACCGAGATGGGAAATATATGGAATATATAACGTACCGGTATACATTGTACATGAATGGAGGCAAAACACCACCAATCAAATGAAAATACTAATTCATATCCTACCTTCGTTTCATAGAGCAACGAGTTAAGAATAATGTAAAATAAATATTTAAGTAAGTTTCATTTGTTCACCATTGTGTCTCCTGAGTTATTGATCATGAGCCCAAGAGTCTGTATTTGTTATTTTATTACTACATTAATACCGTTTTTGTAGGAGAAAAGGCAGACATTCAGATATTTGCATTTCCTGACACCAAAAGCGAAAAAGGACAATCTGAACGACGTAATTGCAGTTTAAAAAAGATGAAATACAAAAGTTCTCTAAATATCACAGAACACTAACTAGATAACAATAAAGTAAAATAACCAATTTCATTTTAAATACACTAATGTTTAGTTAATTTTCTGTAGTTTCCTGAAGCGATAAATAAATGTAGAATAAAATAGGCACCATCCATGTCTAGACACCAGTCTAAAACGTGCACTATTTAATTGGACCAATAGTGCGAGATTTTGGCATTGTATTCCATTTTAAATTGGAATAGGCGCTTTATTTCAATATTACGATGATCGAATGCTATTGATGTGCATTGATTTATTTGAAAATTATCAAGGATATTATGGCACCTTTTTAAGCATACTAATTTTATTATTAAATAACGTTTGCTAACTGAACTAATCGTTAATTATTCAAATATTACTAACACCAATTTCAATTGTGTTTATGACTTTCGTTCGTTCTTGCTCGACTACAGGCCCTTCTTGTTGGTTCAGTGATTTGATATAGTTTAAATTGATGACCAGTAAACAGAAGCTAAAACTAATATTAGTTGCTTCATTTGATATTTTATTTTCATTACTCTTATTTTTTTTATTATCTACTGTGTACACACCGCATACATGGGAGGCCGTCCTTACATGACCATAGCTGTTAATAGGACGTTAATAAATCAAACAAACAAACAAACAAACAAAAGTTTACCTGGATGTATATTTAGATCAAAAGTTGGACATTATTATATTAATAGTAGATTGATGATGGTCTATGGACGTTTAAGATTTTGGTAATGGAGCTACACTACATGTATAACTTGTGTGTTTGATTATTTTAACGTCCCATTAACAGCCAGAATCATGTAAGAATGGCCTTCTATGGGTGCGGTATGTAGTGTATTAAGTGTGTGGTGCGTCATTTGGGAGAATATGGTATATTCGTGTTGTGTTTTCTTGTATAGTGGAATTCTTGCTCTGTTTACAGTGCTATATCACTGAAGCATGCTACCGAAGAAACCAAGTAACACATCACACCTAGTCACATTATACTGACAACATATGAACCAGTCGTCCCACTCGTTTAATGCTGAGCGCCAATCCCTGTGTCTCAGCCAGGGGGCAGAACTCAGAGTTTATCTCATAGTGACGAGTGCTCAACAAAGGCCAAATGTGAGACAGGCGATGTCGATGGGAATGTTAGGAAGTAGAAAGTTATTTAGGAATAAGAGAAAAGATACCAAATTTAATCGTCTGTTACGATCATTCAATAGGGGCTGCAGGTACAATTATGACGCATTACCTGCGTAGTAGACACATTATATAAAACCAAACGTAAAGTCAGTACCGTATCTGACATCTGTTCTATATATTTCTCTGGAACTCAAATTAAAGCTAGGGATACACGGGTTTAGCGGAAAAACTCTGAGCATATCAACCATTTGATCAATTAGTATTTTTGATGACAGACGTCTAAAAACATATTACATATAATACGTATTTGTGATATAAAAATAATGTCATCATGTATGTTTTGCAGTAGAAACCGGACCATTAGGTCCTAAACATGTGCCTGACCCCATTTGTATACATATGTATGCAATTAAAATATTGAAATAAAAACAGTAAGTACCTTCTACACATGTCTCGCGTATCTTTCTTGAGTTGAATGCTTTGCCGTGTCAGGAAGGCTCTAGGTTCTATTCCCTAACTGATACACACCATAGTCTATAAAAATGGGATGGGACGACTAATCAGTATAATGTGACCAGTGAGACGTAATGTGATGCGAGAGAGCACTGTAAAGAGGACAAGCACTTAAAATAAAGTTCCACAAGTTCAAGGAAAGTACCACAGACTCCCAAATCAAAGCTATTCACACACCGCAACACATTGTACACAGGGAATACCGGCCTTATATGATCTCATACTAGTAATAGAACGTTAATAAAATATATGTTAAATAAACCAATAAGCATTCCTCTCTACCAGATACAGTCAAATCTGTAAATAAATACCAACACGGGAACAAAGCAATCATCTTTTTGTTCTAGTGGTCTTAATACACAAGTCACATTTTGTTGGAATTGGCCATTTGGCAAAGGAAAATTGTCTTATTAAGCAGTTGGTTTATATAGAGTTGTGGCTGCTAGCCTCTCCATTGGTACAACCTAATACCTCCATTGAATGCGATTGCCTTGCCCTATAGTTAGAAAGCTAAACATGATACTAATTGGTCTCGTTGGGTATGCAGTGTATTACTGTATTGAGTAATTATTTGGACATACACCAGCGTACTCATAGGAATGAGCCTTCTCGTATGACACCTCCGACACCATCCCAATTAGTAAAGTGCCTCGTAAGAAAAACCATCTATCATAGCAAGTTTGACGACGTCGTATTTCAAAGCAACCATTCCGACTACTACAGTTATTCTATATTAAGATTAAGTATTTCATATCTGGTTTTATGTTAGAGAGCAGTGAGAGCAAATGGAATTACAAAATAAAAAATTAACAAAAACAAAAACAAAATCATGAAAAGTACAGATTGAAGTAACACCAACCCAATGACACCAAATTCTTGTCTAACTTTGGGAAATACCAGGAATGGGATATTTGGAAAAAAGAATATAAATCATATATATTTCAAATAAAGATTCAATTAAGAAAATAACAACAAAGACTAGATTAGTTTTTTTTCCATACGTACAGTTTAATTGATTATAGGATATGATGTTTTGATGTTGAATTTCATACCACAATATAAGTAATCAAACCCCGCTTGGCTGTAAATATACTATTTCAAATGTAACTCCTGTAAAGTTTAATGAGAACATTTGAGGACATATTGATTTTTAAAATTCTGAACACAAACGAATCATAGTTACACACACAGAAACATAACAAATAACATTCTATACGTTTTCTGTGAGTCTGTTAAGTCTCAAATACAATTTAAAACGTTTGCTGACATGCGAAACTTTTAAGTCATGAAACGTGACATGAACCCTTCTTAGTCGTCATTACAATCAAAAATGGAAATATTTTATGGATGTCTGCAATTACTTCCTGGTCGATAAACAATTGGAATGATGAAGCCATTTAAAACCCTTCATGGAGTCAATCCCATGTTGTGCCACTTGTTAATGTTAATGATGTCTTTGATGGTTTCCAAAGACTCGTTCTATTTTTCTGTCGAACCTTAAATTTCCTCAATGCATGCTTTGTTATCACTAATGATTTTGAATACCAGGGCGGTATAACGCATTATTAATCTGTACAAAGACCCATGCGTATGACATGCATATAGCTGTAGTAGTAAATATGTATAGAGGCGTTGACGATAAATATGGTTAAATATGTTTATAACTGTTGATGATAAATATCAATTATGGACCTTTGTTTTTGTCCATATGGTGTCATACCGAGTTCATTATTTTTAAAAAAAATCTACAAGGGCGTACATTACCACGTGGATCGAAACAAATGTCCTTATTTGTTATGTAATAGATTTGTCGTTTTTTCACCAAATGTCAAAAAAATGCGTTTAGGCAATGAAGTTCTTAAAGGAATATTAACTCGGTGTTTCTAAAAAATGGAGACACCCGAGTCAATATGCTATATATTGAACATCACATGACCATGTATTAGCCAATGAAAATAGTGGGAAATCAAAGCATATCTATTTATATGTATATTTGTTTTGATTATAAGACTCTATTTTAACGTCCTATTAACAGCCAGGGTCATGTAAGGACGGCCTTCCATGAATGCAGTGTGTAACGTGTGTGCGTGTTTTGGAAGACTGTGGTATATTCGTGTTGTGTCTTCTTGTATAGTGGAACTGTTACCCTTTCTATAGTGCTATATCACTAAAGCATGCCGCCAAAGACACCAAGCAACACACTCCGCCCAGTCACATTACACTGACAACAGGCGAACCGGTCGTCCCACTTCCTATGTGCTGAGCGCCAAGCAGGAACAGAAACTACCAATTTTATAGACTGCAGTGTGTCTCGGCCAGGGGACAGAACTCAGAGGTATCAAGACCTTAAAGTTATATTGGTGTTAATTTCACTGTAACGATATGTAACTTAGACATTTGATATTTTAACATTGATATGTAACTTGATGATTTAGCTCCTCAAAAGCATGTGTCGGTCTATAAGAGAGCCGAAATCTAGGGATCATATATTCCTGGTTTTTGTATAAAGCGCCTTCAATCACCGCCATGTTCTGTGACTTCGGGTTTTGTCGGATTCCGAATCGCATCACATGGCTGACGTTCGACACGGCCTGCACGTGGTGAGCCAGGTTGCTTGCGTAAGCTTACATGTGTTTTTTCACGTTTTCCTTCTGGCTAATATGAGCAAATCATGCTAGTATATGTCCACAGACTGAGTATTTGAAACATCCAATTTACACATTGCCGTAAAATATTGTGTATCAAATATTGTAATGTGCAAGCATTATTTTCTTTGTAGATAGAGTCTGCTGAGGTCGACCACATGTTTGTTTATGGAAAATTGTTGAAATTTTCTCTTGGTTTCACAAGTCTCGTTCAATTTCGAGATTGTCGCGGAAGAGTTCGGAATGATTCGGCATCTTTCAAGCCTATTTTCACGTGTACATGTTAAAAAGATTTTTTACTTTTATAATTAAAAATACTTTCAGTGCTACAACTTTATAAAAAGTGGTAAAACTAGAAAGCTTAAAACTTTAAAACGGAATAAAATATGTATATCACTGTTTTCACTATGACAAAAAGAGCGAAAGTTATAGACCATACAACTTTAAGTGAGGCGGTGCCAAGGGAGGCATTAGGATTAAGATGAAGTCAGTAAGAAAGAAGAGAAAAGATAAAATCCTAAATTTAGTCGCGTTTTACTATCATGTATTAGGGGCAGCAGATACAATTCTAACGCCCTACCTCTTTCACATGTGGATATGAAGGATAGCGATATTACAACACTTCGTGACCTTCGGGTAGACTATCATATCCTTCATATCCACATGTGAAAGAGTATTTTTCTCTCATATTCCAAAGGTTTGTTGCAATTTTACAACTATGTTATTTCGCCATTTTGAAATAAGTTCGTAGAAAACCGATGACTGTTAAAATTGTACCGAGAAAGTTGTAATTTTGTTGACGCTGTGACGCCATGAGGCTTTATTGCATAGGTAGTCATGCAATAAAGCCTCAGGCGACATGAGTGTATTTCCGGAGACCAGGCAGTATATCACATGTAGGTATGAGAGAAAAATATGCATATTGCTGTTGCTTCAACAAGATACTCAACTCCTCGGTTTGCAATCTTCAATCGTCTAGAAAATATCTTAAAAGATTTCTTGTCGGCTAAGGATTTCATCACAGAATAAGGCTAAGTGCTTTTAAACATAAAATGGCATCGAGATGGAGAAAAATGTGTACCCATAGGCCCCATGTCGCATCATTTGTAGATATAATTCAAGGAAGCTTCGGTTAGTTTACTGTTTCAGACACACTTATATACACCGTGGAATAATAAAGTGAACATTCAATAGTTATACTGGGAAGCTAAGGAGAATCGTATAAGCGTCATCGTATTGCTAATGGAGTGATCGGATAGGGTCAAGGCAGTATTTTGATCTATCGTATTTCTCCATACATTGTCATTACGAAAGTGACTGACGCTTGTCTCGAAAAGCTATCGAGTGGGTAGTGGTCGAAATAAGCCAGGCAAACAAATGCTTCAAATGTTGTTAGTTCGGCTATTCGTTTAAGCCACTTGGTCTTGCTTAACGTCCTGTAGTGGTCAAGGTCATAACAATGTGGCCTACTGCTCTGTATGCCATATATTGGAAGGGTGTTCGTATTGGAAGTTTGTTTTGACATTGAATTTTGTTTACGTTGACATTTGTTTGATTGATTAACAACTTATAAACAGCATAGGTACTGTAAGGTCGGCTTTCTATGTATGCGGTGTGCAGTGTGTATGTAGTATGCGGTGTGTGCTTTGGGAGACTGCGGTATATTCCTGTTGTATCTTCTTGTATAGTGGAATTCTTGCCATTTTAATAGTGCTTTATCATTGAAGCATGTCGCCGAAGACATCAAGCAACACAACCGACCCGGTCACATTATGCTAACAACGTGCGAACCAGTCGTCCAACTCTGTGTATGCTGCGCGTTAAGCAGGAGCAGAATCTACCACTGTTATAGAGTTTGCCGTATCTTGGCCAGGGGACAGAACCCAGCCCTACCTCACAGGGTCGAGCGCCCAATCAAAGACCAAAAGTGAGGCGGTGTCAAGAGAGATGTGAGGAAGAACAAAGGTATTTAGAAAGAAGAGAAAAATAATATCCTTAATTTGGTCACCTTTTACGATCAAGCAATAGGGGTAGCAGGTACAATTCTAACGCTCTATCTGCAGGGCATATACAAGATATGTAAATGTAGCAGTATTTCATATGATTTTGTTTGATGTTTAGCATGTGATCGATTCACATCAATTTGAATTATTGATGAACCTTAATACAAAACTTACTATAAATGGACATCGATAAAAGATTTGTTTAGCAAACATAGTAATATATATTGAACCATATTGTATATACAGCGTTGAAACTTATTTTCATGCATTATATTTGCAGCCTTTGGACAGGATGTGATATGTAAAAGCATGCTTTTTAAAAAATATTCGCGAGATATAAAAAATTGCTATTAGGGAGAATCCTCGAATGTAAAAAAAACCCTCTCAATTATTTTCAGTTATACAGTACTACCAAGCATTATAAGTATTATGCATTCATTCTTAACATGACGCATTTCACCAGTATTCCATAATCTATTACTTTTGTCATCTCGTCATTGATTCCATGTCACAGTCATACTCATATTTATTGCATATTTTTCCGGCGAACCAGAGAGATATCTAGAAGTTGTGTTGTTTCGGATGAAGTGGATAATCCCCCGTCTTAGCCAGCCTGATCCCCATCCATCACAGGACAGGAAACAAATTCAATTACATGCAAGGGAAGTACAGGGTGAACGGAGTCTGCATGGGATGATTGAAAACCAATAATGATTGAATACCAATTCTAAGCCCGACAACGTGCCAGGATACGGCGTAGTCCGCTGTTAAATGGATAATGTTCCAGATGAGATGGACATTTAGTACTCAAGAATTGTACAATTACACCAAATGTTGAATGCCAAGGGTACATGTCGCACAACACGTGAGGACATGCACATTGCATTCCAGAGCTAGGCTAGAAAGTTATTAAGCCCCAGATGCTTCATCATCAATCGGCCCACTGTAGTGATCAGAAGACTGGTGTGGGGTGTTAGACGTTCTTGCATCATTCAAGGTCAAGGAAATTAGAATACCGCCACGAGGTCAGTAGAAACGGAACAGAATAAGTCCACACGCTGGTTGTCTTTTATGTCGTCGAAAGTCAAATATCCGAAATCAATACAATTCTAACACATTAGCATTGAAGGGAACCTTACACGATGATGGATAGGTCTAAGAATCAAATACCAAACGAAATTCTATATTTGCCGTCCACTTGTATTGTCGTAACAAAATGTAATAAAACCATCATTTTTATTTAAAACAACCAGGATGCCCTATATGTGTATATGGTACCATTACTGTGAGGAAAACACATACTGAAGCCTGTCATCAGATTTACATCTTAATTTGAACAGTCAGAAGGATAATGCAGTTTGATGTTCGGTAGCATTGATGGACATTGTCTGGAGCAAACATTTTATTGGATCATTTTTATTGTCGATGGCATGTTAAGATAAAGCTAACAGTGATGGATTCAATAGACGGAATACAATTAAAAAACAAATATATACTCGAGACACATTAAAGCGATTTACGATATGACTTATAGTTTCCATTTCTCACAAAAGAAACGCATTATTTCCTTGTCCCTTTTCTTGTTTTAAAACCACCAGAGGAGACAAATATCGTTTATAATGTAGATGATATGACTTATAGTTTCCATTTCTCTCAAAAGAAACACATTATTTCCTTGTCCCTTTTCTTGTTTTAAAACAACCAGAGGAGACAAATATCGTTTTATAATGTAGACAGAGGTTCAGCTTTTTATTTTATATCAATATTTCTATTTAATGTCTCTTTCCCGGTGTCTATGCCATGAAGATACGGTAAAAAAGACGCCAAAAGTTAATTTATAATAGGTTGTGAATAGATTTTCTCGGTATCAATTCTCTGATAGCAAATTGGAATATTTTCTATGGCGAATATCAGGCTTTAATATTATACATGTAGGTATACGGATTGCTAGACTTATATTGATAAATGTTTTGTAGAAATATGCGTTTTTGGCACCATGTATCTTCATATGCATTTATCTACAATATATATAGTCTAAATATTGCGTAAAAAACAAACAGTGTATACCTCTATTTATGAAAAAAAATATTCTGTTGAATCAAGTGTAAGTATGCTTTTAAACTTCATATTGTACAGTGCAATATTGCCATGTTGTAACCTGGATGTGTTTTTCAAATTGTGACTATAGGAATATAAACGGAAGAGGAAGACTGGACAGTTTTCAACTTGTTTCCATTCTCATTTGTACAATCGGTTTGTTCAAATAAGATCAAACACATATATGACCAGGGGAAAGGTAATGTAGCAGCATGACAAGGGTACGAATCCATGACGCTTTAGAATACAAGCTAGATGCTCGATCTATTGAACTGCTTTCTGATCGCAATTCCCCATGTAAAACCAGTATCTGGCGAGGGTTTTTTTTAATGTAGTACGAGTTGCCTCGAAGATAAGGGATCTACAACTGGTCGGATAAAATGTATACGCCATCTTGAGAACTTCCAGGTTAGGAATCGAAACGTTCAGGGAGAGGTGGACCTGGCTGATGACGTCTGTGGAGCTGCAATCCAGGGATTGTATTTAGGTAATATTGTCGCTAGCCACACAAGATATTAACTGAACCGGATACGGTTCCGATTGAACTACCTGATCACAGATGATCTACCCCTAGAGGCATTTAATTATGAACTAATCAGTTATGTTATCGAGTTCAATAGCCAACAATATGTTGAAAAAGATCAAACAAAATGCCTTGTTTTTTGCTAATAACTAATTATTCTGATTAAATAAATATACAAAAAATAAAAAGCAAGCCCATGAATATCATAATAACTTATGTTCAAAACATCCCATCACAAACAGCTTCAAACCAATGCGCTATTTCCTGGAAATGTGGTAATTACGGCATTATTCTCTGTCTACAACGCTGTAGAGTTAAAATATTGGTGCTAGCCTCACAATTAACTGAACCGGATATGGTGTCGATTAAACTACCTGATCACAGATGATCTACCCCTAAAGGCATTTGATTATGAACTAATCAGTTATGTTATCGAGTTCAATAGCCAACAATATATTGAAAAAGATCAAACAAAATGCCTTGCTTTTTGCTAATAACTAATTATTCTGATTAAATAAATTTACAAAAAATAAAAAGCAAGCCCATGAATATCAAAACAACTTATGTTCAAAACATCCCATCAGATGGAAGTCTTATCATATCTAACATATATCTTTATAAGAGATTTATTTCAGTTCAAACAGCTTCGAACCAATGCGCTATTTCCTGGAAACGTGGTAATTACCTTGTACCATGAAGGTTCATTAATAGCATTCAACGGTGACTTTTGTTGCCTGGTAAACGATTTGTGACTGCAAGGGAGAAGCGTGAAAGAAATGATGTTGGCACAATAACAGTAATTAGGAGGACACGGAATACCAATTGACTATCATCCTTTGGGATGCGTTCGATAGGATATATCAATCGACTATCTTCTTTCAGGGCGCATTCGATAGCTTAGACAGCGTAATCGATACCAATCCCGACTAAAATACTCTAAAAGGATTACAGAAGAACCTAAGGCCATTTAGTGCGTGGGGGAATCTGGATACACACAAACTGGACCTGATAACCTTGGTCTAAGATGTATCTGCCATAATGCATATCAATCCAAATGTTGTTACTTAGTGAGCATTTCAGGGTTAGAGTCAAATAGAAGGAAAACAGATATGCAACTGATAATTCCTTTCAATTTGTAAAACCCTTTTCAATAGTAACTTGATATTTTAGGACGCCTATGAATTTCAGTACATTTCATATTACAAATATTATCGTACGTTTCGAACGTCAGAATCAACTGAATAATTATGGCGATTATATAGCTCCATGAAAGGTTGATTATGTGTGAACGTTTTTGTCGACCTGTTCTGATGTACAAATACATGTTATTTGTCGATTATGTGGCTTTATTAAATGTATTCATATGGCAAATTGCCTACTTATCAGTAATAAAAGATATGGATGCATCCAAATGTGTTCATATAGAAACTTCTAGGAATTAATTTGAATGATTAGTTTTCATACAATGCCGTCATGTTTTGTATATCCTGTTTTATAAAATATTTGCACGTGGAGGGAAACGCACTGACATTAGAGCCGGTGAGGATCGGTATTGATTCTGAAATAACAATAAACATCTGCTATAGCCATGGACCTGTTGTGTATTGTCGGACGTGCTTACGAAAACATATGTCGCTGTTTACTATTATTGTAATATACGCATGCTGGCGTACTCAAACTTATAACATAATATTCATTATTACATATTTAAGGTATAATTCTATAAAGCATAGAGAAGGTTTTAGAAAATTTGAAACAGTCACAAAATTAGTTTTTTTTCTCATATTAATTATGATATTTTCACTTTATACATTCAGTCGAATTGGAACAGTACTTAAATATCTTGGCCCTGCAGGTAGGGCGTTAGAATTGTACCTGCTGCCCCTATTGCATGATCGTAAAAGGCGACTAAATTTAGGATCTTATCTTTTCTTTTCTTCCTAACTGACGTTATCTTTCCTAATGCCTCCCCTGGTACCGCCTCACTTTTGGCCTCGAGTTGAGCGTTCGCCCCTGGGAGGAAGGCTCTGGGTTCTGTCCCCTGGCCGAGACACACCAAAGTCTATAAAAGTGGTAGTTTCTGCTCCTGCTTATCGCTCAGTACACAGGGAGTGGGACGACTGGTTCGCCTGCTGTCAGTATAATAATGTGACCGGGTGGAGTGTGTTGCTTGGTGTCTTCGGCGGCATGCTTCAGTGATATAGCACTATAAAAAGGGCAACAGTTCCACTATACAAGAAGACACAACATAAATATACCGCAGTTTCCCAAAACATGCACATCGCACATCATACACGCAACACACCGCATGCATGGGAGGCCGTCCTTACATGACCATAGCTGTTAATAGGACGTTAATTAATCAAACAAACAAACAAACTTAAATATCTATAAGCAGTTAAATTTGACCAATTAAAGGCCTCGGCAGCCATCTTGGATGCTAGTCAGGAAGAATGGGAGCGGTTTACGTGTAACAAGAAATATTTGCAATAAAAGAATAATACATAAATAAATATAAAAATAAATTATAGAAATAACAAGAGGCCTATGGGCCTTAACGGTCACCTGAGTTAGAATATATAATGAAACAAATAATGAAACAAATTAAAGACATATAAACACTATATGCTGGGCCTTGAAGTTGGTCAGTGATTTATAAATTTGACTTTTTAGACTATGAAGAGTATTTGCTTCCATCAAACCTGTGAACTTAGTTATTTTTTGAAATTTTAATCATTTTGACCCTGTTTGTCCTGGTCCCCCAGGGGGTCATCGAGGACGTTTGGATGTTAAAATGCTTTATCGTAGGCTAATAATTCTAAGTTTGACTAATTTCCTACGAAAATTGGGCAAATAATGTTCACAAATATGTTTTTCCTATATAAACTAAAGTAAACTTGACCCCTCCCCAGGGGAAAACGTGAGACCCCAAGGTCATATAATTCACATCATTTATAAAACACCTTAAGACCTTTCCATCTATAATTATTTGGTTCTACTATATCCAGAATTTTAGAAGCCCCTCTGCCCCCAGGGGGTCGGCCAGGACCAATGTGGATATGATATTAAAATGCTATCTCAGGTTAATAATTCTAACCAAGTTTGACTCATTTCCTATGAATTTGAGCAAAAAATGCTCATTAATGTGTTTTTCCTATATAAACTATAGTAAACTTGACCCCCTCCCCAAGGGGAAACAGGAGATCCCAGGGTCATATAATTTACAATTTTTATAAACAAATTTTAAGACTTTTCCATCTATAAGGTGTATTTGATTATACCATTTCCAGAATTTTAAATGAATATTTTTGAAGTTTTAGCTTATTTGACCTTTTTTGGCCCCGCACCTCTGCCCCCAGGGGGTCGGCCTGGACCAATATGGATATGATATTAAATGCTATCTCAGGCTCATAATTCTAACCAAGTTTGACTCGTTTCCAATGAAAATTGAGCAAAATATGCTCATAAATGTGTTTTCCCTATATAAACTATAGTAAACTTTACCCCCTCCCCAGGGGGAAACTAGAGATCCCAGGGTCATATAATTCACAAGTTTTGTAAAGGACCTTAAGACCTTTCTATCTATGAAGAGTATTTGATTCTACCACATCTGTGAGTAGAGAAGAAGAGTATTGAAATTTTACTCAATTTTACCCCTTTTGGTCCCTCCCACAGCCCCCTGAGGGGTGGGTACCATATAATTCACAATTTTGATTGGCCTTATGCCTTAGAAGGTTTGTGCAAAATTCCATTGAAATTGCTTCAGCAGTTTTGGAGAAGAAGACGAAAATGTAAATTATTTACGGACATACGACGGACGACGCACGACGACGGACAAAAGGCGATTAGAATAGGTCACTTGAGCCTTCGTCTCAGCTGACATACAAATGGACCTAAAACAGCTTCCTGAGGAATCCCAGGAGATCCGGGTCCGCTATTTGATGCGGTCACAAAAATAGATTTTTGTCACAGTTCAGGTGATGGTAATATTTGCACTTTAAATATTTCAAATGTGATTCAAGCTAAACGTTGACAAAAATATGTCTTTCTTTTTTAAAATATCAGCCGTGGTCACGGTTATCTTAGGATCATTTATCTTATATAGTGTTATATCAACGGAAACAATATCATTGACATAAAAAATAAATACAACAAAAATAAAAGTGGACCTAAAAATGGATCCCTGCTGAACTCGGACATCAAGGTAAAAATTTGAAATAAGTCCGAGAATTTATTTTGTTTTGTTTTGCATAATTATGGTATTTTTAACTTTAAAAAAATTAGAATCTGACTTAAAGATGCTCCACCGCTGACAAATAGTATTATTTCACTATCAAAAACAGGAGCAGACGATTAAGTATTTTTTCTTTAGTTACAAAAGTTACTTACTTTACACCATTAACACCATTGAAAAGTTTGAGCTTCTAATTGTACTTCAAGTTTAAAATATGAAAAATAATTTATTGCATCCCGAAAAAAATACATGGCACTATATCCTATATGGAATGAAGTGGTGATTGCACATGCACCAAAAAACAAAATAAATCATTTTCTATTATTTTTTGTGTTAAATATACATATATATACACGATTAAAGATGCTCCACCGCCGACAGAGCATAAATGATATTCATTAGTTGAACAATAATTGGTGTTTGATCATGTATATATATGTCTAATTACCACAAAAAATCATGTAAAATACTTTATTTCGCCTTTGATGCATGCGCAATCAGTACTTCCTTCCATATAGGATATAGTGACACGGAATTTTTTCGGGATGCAATTAATTATTTTTCATATCTTTAACTTGAAGTAAAATTAGAAGCTCAAACTTTTCAATGGTGGTAATGGTGTAAAGTAAGTAACTTTTGTAACTGAAGAAAAATATTTAATCGTCTGTTCCTGTTTTTAATAGTGACAAAATACCATTTGTCAGCGGTGGAGCATCTTTAACCACTGTTCCAATTCGACTGAATGTATAAAGTGAAAATATCATAATTTATGAGAAAAAAAACTAATTTTGTGACTGTTTCAAATTTTCTAAAACCTTCTCTATGCTTTATAGAATTATACCTTAAATATGTAATAATGAATATTATGTTATAAGTTTGAGTACGCCAGCTGCGTATATTACAATAATAGTAAACAGCGACATATGTTTTCGTAAGCACGTCCGACAATACACAAACATGTCCATGGCTATAGCAGATGTTTATTGTTCCGATAGAATCAATACCGATCCTCACCGGCTCTAATGTCATGCGTTTCCATCCACGTGCAAATTTTTAAAAACAGGATATACAAAACATGACGGCATTGTATGAAAACTAATCATTCAAATTAATTCCTAGAAGTTTCTATATGAACCACATTTGGATGCATCCATATCTTTTGTTACTGATAAGTAGGCAATTTGCCTATGAATACATTTAACAAGCCACATAATCGACAAATAACATGTATTTGTTACATCAGAACAGGTCGACAAAAACGTTCACACATAATCAACCTTTCATGGAGCTATATAATCGCCATAATTTTTCAGTTGATTCTGACGTCGAGAAACGTACGATAATATTTGTAATATGAAATGTACCTGAAATTCATAGGCGTGCTAAAATATCAAGTTACTATTGAAAAGGGTTTTACAAATTGAAAGCATTATCAGTTGCATATCTGTTTTCCTTCTATTTGACTCTCTAACCTGAAATGCCTCAACTAAGTAACAACATTTTGGATTGATATGCATTATGGCAGATACATCTTAGACCAGGTTTTCAGGTCGTTTGTGTGTATCAGATTCCACGCACTAAATGGCTTGGTTCTTCTGTAATCCTTTTAGAGTATTTTAGTCGGGATTGGTATCGATTACGCTGTTCTAAGCTATCGAATGCGCCCTGAAAGAAGATAGTCGATTGATATATTCCTATCGAACGCATCCCAAGGATGATAGTCAATTGGTATTTCCGTGTCCTCCTAATTACTGTTATTGTGCCAACATCATTTCTTTCACGCTTCTCCCTTGCAGTCACAAATCGTTTACCAGGCAACAAAAGTCACCGTTGAATGCTATTAATGAACTTTATGTACAAGGTAATTACACAGGTTTCCAGGAAATAGCGCATTGGTTCGAAGCTTGTTTGAATGGAAATAAATCTCTTATTAAGATATATGTTAGATATGATAAGACTTCCATCTGATGGGAGTGTTTGAACATAAGTTGTTTTGATATTCATGGGCTCTTGCTTTTTATTTTTTGTAAATTTATTTAATCAGAATAATTTTAGTTATTAGCAAAAAAGCAAGGCATTTTGTTTGATCTTTTTCAATTAATTGTTGGCTATTGAACTCGATAACATAACTGATTAGTTCATAATCAAATGCCTTTAGGGTAGATCATCTGTGATCAGGTAGTTTAATCGACACCATATCCGGTTCAGTTAATTGTGAGGCTAGCACATATATTTTAACTCTACAGCGTTGTAGACAGAGAATAATGGCCGTAATTACCACCTTTCCAGGAAATCGCGCATTGGTTTGAAGCTGTTTGTGATGGGTTGTTTTTGAAAATAAGTTTTTGATTTCATGGGCTTGCTTTTTATTTTTAGGTCATCCTGAGCCAAAGGGTCAGGATGACTTATTTGTCTCATGCACCGTCCGTGCGTGGCGCCGTCGGTGCCGTGCGTCCGCCGTCCGCGTCCGTAAACTTTTCATTCCAACGCCTTCTTCTCAATACGCGGAAGGCCAGGGTACTCCATATTTGGCCTGTAGATTGTGCTGGGATGAAGGGCTACCAAGTTTGTTCAAATGAATGACCTTGACGTTCATTCGGGTCACAGGGGTCAAATAGGCTAAAATGTTTAAACGACTTCTTCTCAAAAACCAGAAGGCACAGGGTTCTGATATTCAGCCTGTAGGGATGCTGGGATTGAAGGGCTACCAAGTTTGTTCAAGCATAAAGTGACCTG
>SAYR01066813.1:3716996-3733177 GCA_004382745.1 Argopecten irradians irradians | reverse complement strand
TGAAATAACAATAAACATCTGCTATAGCCATGGACCTGTTGTGTATTGTCGGACGTGCTTACGAAAACATATGTCGCTGTTTACTATTATTGTAATATACGCATGCTGGCGTACTCAAACTTATAACATAATATTCATTATTACATATTTAAGGTATAATTCTATAAAGCATAGAGAAGGTTTTAGAAAATTTGAAACAGTCACAAAATTAGTTTTTTTTCTCATATTAATTATGATATTTTCACTTTATACATTCAGTCGAATTGGAACAGTGCTTAAATATCTATAAGCAGTTAAATTTGACCAATTAAAGGCCTCGGCAGCCATCTTGGATGCTAGTCAGGAAGAATGGGAGCGGTTTACGTGTAACAAGAAATATTTGCAATAAAAGAATAATACATAAATAAATATAAAAATAAATAATAGAAATAACAAGAGGCCCATGGGCCTTAACGGTCACCTGAGTTAGAATATATAAGGAAACAAACAATGAAAAAAATTAACACACTATATATATAAAACACTATATGCTGGGCCTTGAAGTTGGTCAGTGATTTATAAATTTGACTTTTTAGACTATGAAGAGTATTTGCTTCCATCAAACCTGTGAACTTAGGTATTTTTTTAAATTTTAATCTTTTTGACCCTGTTTGGTCCTGGTCACCCAGGGGGTCATCGAGGACGTTTGGATGTTAAAATGCTATCTCAGGCTAATAATTCTAACCTTGACTTAAGTTTGACTCGTTTCCAATGAAAATTGAGCAAAAACTGTTCATAAATGTGTTTTCCCTGTATAAACTAAATTAAACTTGACCCCTCCCCAGGGGAAAACGTGAGACCCAAAGGTCATATAATTCACATTATTTATAAAACACCTTAAGACCTTTCTATCTATAACTATTTGGTTCTACTATATCCAGAATTTCAGAAGAAGATTTTTGAAGTTTTAGCCTATTTGACCCCTTTTTAGCCCCGCCCCTCTGTCCCCAGGGGGTCGGCCAGGACCAATGTGAATATGATATTAAAATGCTATCTCAGGTTAATAATTCTAACCAAGTTTGACTCATTTCCTATGAAAATTGAGCAAAAAATGTTCATTAATGTGTTTTTCCTATATAAGCTATAGTAAACTTGACCCCCTCCCCAAGGGGAAACAGGAGACCCCAGGGTCATATAATTTACAATTTTTATAAACAAATTTTAAGACCTTTCCACCTATAAGGTGTATTTGATTATACCATTTCCAGAATTTTAAAAGAATATTTTTGAAGTTTTAGCCCATTTGACCTTTTTTGGCCCCGCACCTCTGCCCCCAGGGGGTCGGCCTGGACCAATATGGATATGATATTAAATGCTATCTCAGGCTCATAATTCTAACCAAGTTTGACTCGTTTCCAATGAAAATTGAGCAAAATATGCTCATAAATGTGTTTTCCCTATATAAACTATAGTAAACTTGACCTCCTCTTCAGGGGGAAACGCGAGACCCAAGGGTCATATAATTCACAATTTTTGTAAAGGACCTTAAGACCCTTTCTTTTTATGAAAAGTATTTGATTCTACCATTTCCAGAATTTCAGAAGTAGAATTTTGAAGTTTTAGCCTATTTGACCCTTTTTTAGCCCCGCCCCTCTGCCCCCAGGGGGTCGGTCAGGACCAATGTGGATATGATATTAAAATGCTATCTCAGGCAATAATTCTAACCAAGTTTGACTCGTTTCCAATGAAAATTGAGCAAAACATGTGTTTTCCCTATATAAACTATAGTAAAGATTTTTAAAGTTTAAGCCTATTTGACCCCTTTTGACCCCACCCCTAAGGCCCCTGGGGGTCAGTCATAGAAAATTTGTTAATATGATTAAATGGCCATCTCATACTGATAATTCTGACAACATTTGACTCATTTCCTATTACAAATGACCAAATAATGCGCAAAAATGTGTTTTCCCAATATAAACTATAGTAAACTTTACCCCCTACCCAGGGGGAAACTAGAGACCCCAGGGTCATATTATTCACAATTTTTGTAAAGGACCTTAAGACCTTTCTATCTATGAAGAGTATTTGATTCTACCACATATGTGAGTAGAGAAGAAGATTATTGAAATTTTACTCAATTTTACCCCTTTTGGTCCCTCCCACAGCCCTCTGAGTATTTCACAATTTTGATTGGCCTTAAGGTTTGTGCAAAATTTCATTGAAATTGCTTCAGCAGTTTTGGAGAAGAAGACGAAAATGTAAATTGTTTACGGACATACGACGCACGACGACGGACAAAAGGCGATTAGAATAGGTCACTTGAGCCTTCGTCTCAGGTGACATACAAATGGACCTAAAACAGCTTCCTGAGGAATCCCAGGAGATCCGGGTCCGCTATTTGGTGCGGTCACAAAAATAGATTTTTGTCACAGTTCAGGTAATGGTAATACTTGCACTTTAAATATTTCAAACGTGATTCAAGCTAAACGTTGACAAATATATGTCTTTCTTTTTTTAAATATCAGCTGTGGTCACGGTTATCTTAGGATCATTTATCTTATATAGTATTATATATCAACGGAAACAATATCATTGACATAAAAAATAAATACAACAAAAATGAAAGTGGACCTAAAAATGGATCCCTGCTGAACTGTCGGACATCAAGGTAAAAATTTGAAATAGTCCGATAATTTTTTTTTTTTTTTTTTTTTGCATAATTATGGTATTTTTAACTTTAAAAAATTAGAATCTGACTTAAAGATGCTCCACCGCTGACAAATAGTATTATTTCACTATCAAAAACAGGAGCAGACGATTAAGTATTTTTTCTTTAGTTACAAAAGTTACTTACTTTACACCATTAACACCATTGAAAAGTTTGAGCTTCTAATTGTACTTCAAGTTTAAAATATGAAAAATAATTTATTGCATTCCGAAAAAAATACATGGCACTATATCCTATATGGAATGAAGTGGTGATTGCACATGCACCAAAAAACAAAATAAATCATTTTCTATTATTTTTTGTGTTAAATATACATATATATACACGATTAAACACCAATTATTGTTCAAATGATGAATATCATTTATGCTCTATCGGCGGTGGAGCATCTTCATCCATATTGAAACCGATTCCTGGCATATCGGTCCAGTAGTTAAATATCTATAAGCAGTACAATTTTGAACAATGAAAGGCTGTGGCGGCCATCTTGAATGCTAGTTGGAAAAAATGAAACCGGTGGTCACCAGAAATGACTTTTAAATGTGACTATTAATAAAATTAAAGACTTAATAGTTTTTTTTTACCCTGTGACAATAACAATAACATGCATGTATATACATACATTGTCTCACGTGCATGGATGCTTTTAGAATTTCTTGGCATGCTTATCTATTTCGCATTGTAAAAATATTGATAGAGTTACCTCTATGAAATCATGCTCAAAAATTGTTCAGTTACATCCTTATTGAAGTGCTTATCCTTACGCTTACAAACGTTATGTCAGTATTTTATGCTTGCTCTACAACTACGAAGATAACCGTGAACACATCCTACTTTTGGACACATAAAATGCATTCAGGCATGATGCAAACCAGGTTAAGTTTACGGAACTTCTACACAGCACATGTATCGACTTTTACTGAAGAAAGCCCTTCCGTGTTTCTCGAGGACTCTGAAACGACTCCCAATCTATCCCCAATGAATCGTCAAACTGACAAAGATAATTTACATCATGCAACGGGATCGTCTGAGGTCAAGTTGGCATGGTCAAGAATATAATGCTGAAAGAAACCGTAGCACATAGACTGTGCTCAGACGGCAGTGCTCCTTTGTTTAGACCTTTCAGGGGCGAGTAGATTTCCCTGGTGGCTCATGTCAGCATCACGAATTACTATGTACATATAGTCGTAACATATTACAAGGCCTGTGGCTGGTTAGATCAATAACAGAAAAACGCTGAATTCTCAAAAATGTTTCAAACACCAACATATCGGAGATTAGTGTACTTTGGTTAAACAAATATTAATCAGTAAACTGAAAGTAAATGCAAATGTGTTTTGTGCTGAAATGGTTCGAGGACCGGTAGATTGCTACATGATAACTTGCTTATAACAATAAATGTATACAACATATAGTTTTCAGACTGGCTGTGGATAACGTAAATTATAAAAAAAAATCATTTTCCTCTCTACCATTCCATATCAATGTCGTACGCTAGATATTTACATATAACTACATTGACACTGTACAGTATCTATATGTATATGCAGCGTGTGTTATTTTCCAATAATAACGTTGTCAGATAGAGCTCTGGCGTACTAATACCATAATCAAGAGTTAAAGAGTCACAAAAAGAAGCGTTTAAGTCTGTGTGAGAATTCACTGAAAGAATATTGAAATATTCGTAAAATTGTTCAATATGAAAATAAATTTTATTAAAATATTATAAATGGATTGAAGTGTTGTATTTATATTTGTATATCCGTTTTATCGGTAGCACCATTTCATCAACTGCTATTGTTTAGTCGGTTGTCCATGGCAACGCACCGGATTCTTACTATTTCCTGCCAAATCATAGGCTATTCCATCAAATTGGATTTTTTTCTTTTTGCAGACGTATAAGTTTTATTCAACACTTTATTATTTTTTTAACTGTTTTCTCTTTAAAATGGGAACGACTAGTTCAAATATAAATAAATACAAGCAATGGTTGTCATATTTTTGACATGCATTCGTGTGTAACATACATTGGGTGTTCTAGCATATATATCATGGTGCGCAAACAAGCACCATTGGCTATGCTAGAACACCCTAGGAATGTTACACACAAATGCATGTCAAAAATATGGCAGCCAAAACACCTATCTGGTACTTTTCGTCGTCACATATACAAACGAAAATAACATGATAAAACATTTTCAAAATTAACTTTTAATTAAGCCAATGTATAGTGATTTTTATTACCATGGTAACAAAACGGATGCCTCCGATTATTCAAATAATGAGAGTTTCCATTTCAAACAAATTTGATGATTGTTAAGATACTGAACAAAATGGTAACATTTTCTTTAAAAGCTCCTTTTTCCAATTAAAACAAATTATTTACAACTCTAAAGGCAAAAATTTCTTGTTGTAAGATCCCAATAAACAAAAATAAAATGTATCAGAAACCTTAAACTTCACAGAATATCCTTCGTCTAAGATATTGAATGAAGGTGAATTACAAGTTTTTTGTTGCAAATATAGAAAACAATTTTGAAATAATTACTCTTCGGAGATATATATATTATCGGTAATTTAAGAAATCATCACAGATGGATAGTATCATACAAGCGCTCCCAATTGCCTAACAGACAAAAAAAATTCTTATGAATATTGGAAACATTGTTAGCTATACTTCGACAAGGCCGCATTAACAGTATTAGGGATCATGGACTTACAAGGTTAAATTCTAAACTCCGGATGTAAGGGCACGGTAAATTAGATTTAGGACAAATCACATCGGAACGACATTGTAGACCTTCTCTTCTCAATGAATGGACTAACATGAGATGTTCAATTAGGAATACAAATTCTTGTTAAATCATGTCAATTGTACAAGCGAGGTCATATATTTACGGAATGGTCCATTTGGAACTAGGCTAAGTCATGCTAAGACAAAGGCTACAGAACTCAAGCGGTGGAAGGTTGTGTCTTTTAGCAAAGATTTTATTTGACGATTCGCTGAAAGTATTATTTTGAGGCCGCGGTATAATCGCATTGTGTAATACAATAGTGGTATCCATAATCATGTTGTATCAAGACTTAATAATTATTTTCAGTTTTTTGTTAGATAGATAATATTTACCGTTAAGCTTATCTGAGGATAACATATACATATATATGCCACATGTTGCGTGCTATGGGACTTACGTATATTTGTATGGTGTGTCAATCACGCAGTCCTGCACATTTGCCCATATCGTGATGTTCCACTACAAAATACTGCCAAAGGGACAACCCAGTTCACCAAATGATGTTACAACACCATTGGGGAGGGGCGTCAAAGTGAAAATAACAAATAGTGACCTAACAAACATGCAATCAATCTTACATTTAAACAAAGCTTGATACGAATTGAGGGACAGCCGTACCACTGTTTGTCTCAACCTGGCGTAACAATAACCCAGCACAATTAATAATGGGGAGGAAAATGCATTTAATTCTGACTTCTACGTTTCGTACAAGTTTTACGATGGTTTTACTTCATCATGAAGTGTCATTTGATTGTGCTGCATACAAAATATATGAAATGTGCTAATGTGTGAAGTGTTGTCTGATTTCTGTTGAGGAACATGCGAACCAGAAAGCTATTTAAAGAGTACAGTTTACTAGTTTTTGCTAGTTCCTTCGGTTTAATTAAAATAGAGTAGCTGTTGTTAATTATCTTAAGAAACACAAAGGTGTTATGCACAACATCTTGGGGCTGATAATTAAATTCGACGAAACAAACATGTTACGAAACGCCTTGACAAATAACGTCTGAGATTCCAAATTAATGATTGTTGTTAACCATCAATTTGTTTTGTTCCGTGTAATTACACTAATCAACTTTGCATTGAATTTAATTAAAGCTTATGATTGAAAACCATATTCTGAAATCACAATTAAGTCTTGTGCATTTGCTTGGTGTAGCCTTGACACAACCATACCGAACACCCTAATCATATCATATCATACCCCTAACTTGCCATACTTTCAAGCATTCCCTTGTATTTGCAATACTTTGCATCAATCAAAGTGTCTAAAATAGTTTTAATGATCGATTTCGACATTAATTCAAATTCATTCCGGAGTGAATTATCATTAGTTGGGATATATTTTATGTTGTATGAATGTTTGATGTTGAAAAAGTGATGTTTTAGTTAAGAATAAATGAGTCTAATATGATACATAAGAAATGTTAAGTTAATGGGTTTTCTGATATGTTGCGACATTAAAAATGTTTTAATCATGTTACTTAAAATCTTGCAAAAATCTTCTTTTTAAGAATAAGAAAATACAACATGTAAATATATCGAAAGTATACTTTTTCGCTTTGTGGGAATGCCTGTCTCTTCCAAAATTCTCAAAAAATAAAGTAATATAACCTTATGAATAACATTTACTTAATATTGTACCTAAAACCTTCCTCAGATCCAGAAGTACTTACATAGAAACTGTACATGCTGCATGATCACACATGGCCACAGAATATATTTTTTTGTTTTCTACGTGTTTTTTTTTTCTTTTTTTTTCGTTTATCGTGACACTGCCTCCACTATTTTAAATCTATTTAGGGAATATAATGACTGCTTGCCCGAGGACGATTATTATGTGACCGGATAGGGGTTAATTGCTCAATGTCTTTTGCAGTATGATTTAGAAGGCAACACAAAAAATAACACTATTTCGCCATGTACGAAATCATTCCCTCACTTTTTCAAGTAGATCACGTTTTAATTTTAGCAGGGAAACTTGTAAGGGCGTTGTTTTAAAGAACCTTTAGCAGGTTCGATAGAAGAAACATCAGGATTTGAACCAAATGATCAAATATATCTACGCAAAGGTTTTTTTTGCAGTCATGATTGTGGAAACTTGAGAAAAGATATTACATGTGTATCCTTTCGTGGCAGACTGCCTAATGTACACCATTTTTTCAATTTTACTTGAATGCGAAATAATTTGTTTGCTCACGTAAGGCAACTTCAAGTTATTTTTAATTTTCTGCTCAGCCTCTTTTTACAGATTTATCTAGATAGATTTTCAATGTTGCATGTAAAGCGGGTTTCTCCAATTGCCTTTCAAGGACAAATGGTATTCCAATAACATTCCCTGGGTGAAATAAATTTTCAATAACCATATTTCACACCAACTCATTTGAGCAGAAAAGAACAAAGTAATGCTATATATCTTTCTCTCTCTATAAATTTAAAATATACATAGTCGCAATTTGTCGGGAGGGAAATGATTACTTAGCAATGTAGCAACGTAGCAATATTACATAGTTTATATTCGACAGTACAATGATAATGTTAATTAAAGTATTTTTCACAAATAACTGCCGTTTTAATTTTAAAAGGGAAAACATGTCTTAAACGGACAATTCAGTCTAAGACTACATTAAAATTTTCTGATATTTTGTTTGTTTGATTAATTAACGTCCTATTAACAGTCAGGGTCATGTAAGGACGGTCTCCCATGTATGTAGTGTGTAGCGTGTGTGAAGTGCGAGGTGCGTGTTTTAGGAGATTGAGGTACGTTCGTGTTGTGTCTTCTTGCATAGTGGAACTGTTGCTTTTTTATAGTGCTATATCACTGAAGCATGCCGCCGACGACATCAAGCGCAACACACCCCACCCGGTCACATTATTCTGACAACGGGAGAACCAGTCGTCCCACTCCCTGTATGCTGAGCGCTAAGTAGGAACAGAAACTACCATTTTTATAGACTGTGGTGTATCTCGGTCAACAATACGTAATATCTAAGGTTAGGACGGATGCATAGACACTTTATATCACCCAAGTTATGTTCAAATACACATAAAGGAGTGATATATAGGAATATATAACATCACTGGTTTAAACCTTAAAGACTTCCTTCCTCATAATGTCAGCGCTTCGCATCTATAGAATAATGTCCTGGTCTTGTGGTTTTGTATTCTGCCAAGACACAACACCTCAGATGTCATGATTTCTCTCCTGCTTAGCGTTTCATTGTCAAGAAACGATTGATTTGTCAAGTGAGCTGATAGCTTTGTACGATCATTAACATATCGCTTTTAATGTAATGAAACACAATGGAACTCCACAAGTGGCCTATGGGCCTTAATGGTCACACGAATTCTTATAAAGATGCATGCATACGCACTATATGGCCAAATTGCAACAAACAAATAATGCCTATAATTATGTTTTTCCCAGAGGATAATTTGAAAACTAGTCACGGGTGACACCCATACACGCAGTCACTCCACAACACGGAATGATGTAAATGGTTGTTTTTGTTTACAAAGTAAAAAGAATAAACAAAATAAGGGCAATGGACGCTAGTCCATTATATAAGGTCACTGGCCCTTCCACCTAAATCTCTATCTATGTTTTCCTTAGTATCAAAAATGGGTCCGTTGTCTGAGATATAATAGTTAATGTCAAAAGTTACTTTTATGATCTTGTCTATAATAATAAAGTTTGTTGGTTCTTTCAATTTTATTACTTTTTTCAAATAATTTGTCAGGCAAAAGTGACATTGGTTGTTGTTTGCAGTACATGTGAACTTTCGTTGCTTTTAAATGTGTGGTACTATCGCTGCCACGATTAGTTCATGTTAAAAAGTACTCTAATAAGAAATCGTTATTTATCTTTCGACATTATCATTTTGTCTTGGACATACAACGTATTCTACTGATTCTAATTTTCCTTGTGATTATTTTCTATCTCTTTTAAGCTTACCTCTGTGTTTGATACTAAAATCTTTATTCGATCATTTGCTATCTCTTTAAAGCTTTACATTCCGTGTCTTATGTGAACTTATACTAAAATCCTTATTCGATTATTTGCTATCACTTTATTGCTTACTTACCTGTAGCTAGTCCATGTAAAGATGATTAATATCCACCTGTTGCTACGAAAAGGACAGGAGTACTGTACGGATGAAACGCATTTACTTAGTACATACTTGTAGTTCTCGGTCAATCTATGGAATCAATTTTTCACCGCACTTTAAACCATGACAAACGCCCTTCCAGCTCCTTTTTAGATTGTCATTCTTAGAATAAATGTTATTTCCTAATCGGAGTTAACTTAACAATACATTTCCCGTTTCTGTGAGGTCAAAGTTTTATCGCCATATCGTCAATAGTGTCGTCTGCTACCAACGAGAGCGATTCGCAGACAACAGAACAGTCTGACACGAAGCCGCTCTATCTATCGTAGGAATGGCTATACATAACGGTAAGCCTGCGTACACAAAGCAGAAGCACCAGTTTCAATGGAATACACATCAATCATATCAGAGTTATACGTTCGATGTAGCACAGACATCTTATATCGGGCTCCTCACGATACTCTTAAAGTCAGAACTCTTACTTTGTGATAGTGGTATTAATCTAAACTTAAAAAATTTTCACACTGACAAATTGAAAATGACGACATCTGCAATAATGGGTTTCAATAGATAACTGAAGAAAAAAAAGCAGCAAGATAGCAATTTTGTCCTATTATTACAAATACTTTTAAAACTTTCAAAATAAAATAAAAGTGAGCGTTAAAAAATCAAATAAATTATCAAGAAAAATACATTCTAATTTGTCATGTACTAAATCTAGTTCCATTAATGGTATAAGACAATTTAATGCGTTCAGAGTCCTCTCTGCACTAGGCAAGAACCGCAATAAAAACCTTTTAAGCAGCACAACTGTATTGTCGGAGTAGAAACTACTCAATTTATGCCATAAATGCAGACCTGGACCTGAGATAGTGATAGAAGGATTTATAAAACTTCAAAAGGAAGTACAGTAAGAATTCTACAAGTCTAGACGAACTGCAAATCTCAAATCGGTCGTATTCTGTCTGTATAAGTGTTGGTTACTTACGATTGTCTTACAGTAGTAAAACCGAGGATATAAGTCGCTGTTACAGCATAAAAAAAATTGGTCAATAAAAGTAAATTAACTTTATTACAAAATGGCTGCTGTTACTAGCCACATTGATGTCAATAGATTTACACAATTAGCTGAGACAGCTTCCCACGATAAAATATTGTACGAAATCGAAAGCATTTCCACTCAGGTCGCATTATTTGTTAAGCGACATCACATACATATAACGCTCAAAACAATTTGAGATAACATAGATATTTCGCTTTGTGTAACCGTAAGGTTTTATTGATGAGACGTCTTTTATCACGATGTTATGTCCGTAAAAAAGGTGTCTGCCATAGTAATTAATCATTCCCTGTGGTCGAGTGTGTCCTGTTACAGGTTTCGACATTCATTTAGACCTTACACGTTTCCGGACGAACTCTGACTTCACAACAATGACAATAACAGCACGTTGTCAATAAGAAAATGTTCTGTTTCAACATCATTATTATTATTTAATTCCTTTTGAGAGTGAGGGTCTTTTAAGATCAGCCTTCCATGTGCCCAAAGCGTTGCGATTTGTGAATGTCTGTATGATTTGGGAAGCTGAAAAAAAAACATTCTGGAACATTCTTCTTGGTAGAAAATAAATCGATTATAAAATGTTAAAGAAACGTTTATTTATAAGATATGATACTCAAAGCTTTAATTTCAAAAACGCTTTTCCCCCCGAACTGCTTGTTGCTAAACGTCCCTGACGTCATAATTTAGGCACGGCTATTAGTGAGCATTCGTCGCGACACCATTTCCTCAACAATAACTTGCTAATTGGCCGATGTTCCACCAACAGTAATAAGGCTTCCTTCTGATTTACTGATTGTGACTGTAATTCTAACTGAAATCAATAAAACGCTTGTCAACAGGCAGGAAACAGGGAAAACAAAGTCTTGAAGATACAGATGCTGAAAAGAACTAATCTTTCTGAATTGTTACGTCAGCATCATATTTCACAACGTTAGACTTTCTTTCAATGTTGCAATTGGTACAATCTGTGCATGATACAAATTTGGAACATAGCTAGGACAATAAAAATTTAGAACATGTATGTTGTCTAATGAGAATTTTGTTTCTTCAATGGCATTGTCATGTTTTAAAGTTTTCTAACATAACATCTGCTTCTCTTTATCTCTCAGTTTGAGGCAAACGCAAACACCTGCCAGTTCGTCTATTAGTGAATCATATTGGGGGAGCTCCGGTTTTCCTGCACCACGGCAGACGGAGTACGTCATTAAATGAATATAACAATGAATTTATAGATACGAGGGGATTAAATAGTATAACCGTAATTTATTGCTTAATGCTAATAAACCGGGAGAAAAAAATAAAGTACTTCTGATGTGTGCAGAAGAATATAATTTGCTTACAGAAGACTTTCAAATGAAATGGTTTAAAAGCTAAACCCCTAAGCTTCGTCACTTCGTTTACTAGGCTGAGGTAAACTAATCAATGATATAAACTAGTTTTTGTCATATAAAGCTTCTTGCTAAACTCCATTATTCATCTTATGTTAAGGTTTCCCGCCTACTCATCTAATTAATAACCGTTATTTTTTTCGACTTGAGTGAGATCAAGTTTAATGATTTCATCTCAAATACCTCCACAAATAAACAATTCAGTGCAATGATACCCTATCGCATTGGGAATATGTATTGACAAAAGTACATTTCCTAATAGTTTGATCTTGCTGAAAACAAAGCTTTTCTTTGGCATAAGTATTCACTTCACAATCTCATAACGTTAAAATGAAAACAAATTATATTTGTAAAGTCATCTTCAATTTGTTACCATGACGTTACGAAGAATTTTACAAGACATTCGGAATTTTATGAAATTGGATTTCCGATTTATTTAGAGTAAACGCAAAATATTTGCGTGATAACCCCATTATAATCTTATAGATAGGGTGTGTTTTTGGCCGGTAGACACAAAGCCTTCCTCACAGGCGCTGCTCAGGTTTTCGTAAAAGGCGACTAAATTGGAAATTTTACTGTTTCTTTCGTTAACTGACTCCTCCTACATCTCATTTGATAACTCGCCTCTCTTTTGGCCTTTGGTTGAGCGCTTGTTTGTTTGAGGAAGGCTTCGAGTTCTTGTCCATTGGCCGAAACGCAAAATAGTCTATAAAATGGTACTATCTGTTCCGGCTTCATTCTCAGCACAAAAGGATTGTGACGACTGGATTCCCGTTGTTAAATAATGCAAACAGGTAGGATGTGTTCTTTGGTGTCCTTGGAGGGATGCTTCAGTCGGATAGCATTATGAAAAGAGCAATATTCTAACTGTTGTAAGTGTTATGAATACTCCAAGATATGTAAATGTTCACACATGCAGCAAAATTGTGTACAACGAGGCCGGTTGTAAACGACTCTTGTTGTAGATATGACGTTGAGCCTTATTAATTAAGCAGGAGACGCTATGAATGAGGAAGTCAGGAACATGAAAGCAAAAATTCAAACATTTAGTCCGCTTTTAATCGATGAAATGGTCTAAACGTTAGGATACCTTATCGGTTACAATCAAAACAACAGAAACAACGGAAGCTTTGTATGTGAGCAAGTTGATTGGTGGATATGCTTAGCCGTGTTAGTGTGTGTAACGAAGTTTATTTGTCCATATTCCCGACAGTCACCCTCTGGCATTCAGATCACATATCTAAACCAAGTGAAAGAGGAGTGGGAGTTTACGAGTTAGAATGTTTAACATGTTATTTAACAGTAGCGACTGCATATTGCCTTTCTTTGAAATTCTAGAGAGAAAAACGTCAAAAACAAATGGCCAAGCTGTCTGTCATTATGTAACCAATACGTTTGGAAAAAAATGCTTCAATAGAAAATTCAGCGTTTGCTTAATCACTCAAATTTATTGATTTGCCGTTACAGTTGGTGTGTTGATGCTATCTGTAACGGCGTCACACATCAAAGAGCTTCTACTTATTTATTATGGAAGACATTTTTGTCAAGTATAAATACAGGAAATGAACGATTTAAGATAGCATAGACAATTGCCCTGCTGTCGCTGCATATTACGTGTGGCTTCATTTCACCGTAAACAGCACGCCCGTTTGTTAATTATGAAAGAGTGCCAGCTGATAATCAGAGACTTCAAGATTATGACAATATAGTTTGCAAAGGCGAAAACATTTTGTGCAAATTGGTCTTTTTTTTCTATTTATTTTTTATTTTTTGTTGTTGAAATTAAATAGACATGTAAATAACAATATTTTCCTTTCACAGAGAAACTCTCATATCATTTTCCATATTTAAATTAATTATTCAAATTTTGAACAGAAACTTTTAACCACTTTTACATTAGTTATAGATATATTCTTCATTTACTTCATAATTACCTCTCAATTGAACTAGGTCATTTATATCTATTTGTTTCTATTCTTTTGTGGAAAAATACAACAAAATATCAACAGATATGTAAATATTTTCAAATGTAATAACAAGGTCAAAGACTTGTGGTGTCCATATTTACTGGTACAACAAAAGCCTTATATCAACAATACAACGCAGTAAATAATACCATCCTTCCAAATTATTAATTAGGCTTGTTTAAATGCGTGCAAGGTGCAGAAATTCTTAATAGCAAGGACCAACTTGTGTGCTCAAGCAGGTTACCTCTTTCCTCGATGTATGGATCGTACCACTGGCAACACTAGGTTAGTCGGTCGATTGGGTTTAATTTCCAATTTACAGTGAGGATCATTAAAGTACTGCCTCACTTGCATGAATCGTGTTTTGTACTTGAGCGAGGTGAAAGTCCGGTCATTTACAATAAAGTGTTATCTCGCTGAACCATGCGACCAAGACAACACATCCCAGCTGGTCACATTATACTGACAACGGTTGGTGACATAGAAAGTGTTTCTTTTCATATCTACAGGTGTTATATTGGTTGGACTCATGTTACCTGAATCTGTGTTGCATGGCTACCCTTCTAGTAACAATGCAATATAACGTCGATGTATGAGAAAAAATACTCTTTCACGTGTATTCCCGTGTGTTGACTGTTCCTATCCTTCATATCCACATATGAATGATACTTATTCTGCTATTCTTAATGTACATCTCTTTTTGGTAAAATAAAGGTGACGACCTTTCCTAAATTATAACATTATATACGTAGCAATTGCAGCGGGATAAAACGGAAAGTAGTTTCCCATACCATTTTAAAACAAATAGAAATGTCGCAAGATTATTATTGTTTGAATATTGTTTTTCTTTGCTGCTTGAACTGAGCGTGTAAAGGCTATAAGATGAGAGTAGCAACTCGCACAATATATCACCAAGGGAACTAATATGTCAATAAATAAAAGATAAAATGAGATTTCTTGTTGTAAAACAAGATTGCTTTTGTAATAGATTACCGACGGGACATTGTCTGAAAATTATGGAAGGCGGATACTTTTAAATTGAAGTGTTGGAAATGAGCTTTTTATTTTATATTTATTTTTCATTGTCAAGACATTGCGATTCCTCATAGGCATGCTGTCAGCGTTTTAAAGCGTTATCTGAGATTAACTTTGCTATATGTTTGATTCTTTTCATCGCCCTACTTACAGCTAGTGTCATTAAAAGACGTGATGAGTTTAGGAAGAGGAGGAAAGCGTAATATTCGAAAAAAACTTTACGCTCAGTACCTGGGAATAGTCCCACATGGTATTCGAACTGTAAACACCTAGATAGAGGCCTTATGGAAATTTGTTTTGACCGCTAGGACACCAAGGCCCTGGCATTACGTTTAAGAAGGCGTAAAGTCATAACAGTCAGGTTTTTTTCAGAGGCCTCTCCATGTGTGCGATATGTTGCACGGTGTCAACAAAAAGGTCAAGAGTTACACTATCACAAGTCGATACAACACGAATATGAAAACATACCGTGGGGCCTGATGGATTTGGATGAATGTCTTATTACCAGGTAATGTAATTTAATGACGGAATCCTCATTATATAAATGTGTTGCATGTGTAAATGTGACGCTTAATTTATTGTTAAGTTTAATTGGTTATGTAAACATTTTGTGCTGATCGCAGTAAATAAATGTTAATTTGCATCGAGATTCTAGATTTTGGCTGTCTAAACAGGATCACTAATTGTATGCTGGATTCTAGGATCCAGTAAGTGACACGACCGCCTCTCATCCATCAAGTATGGAGTACAAGTCACTCAGAAACATGAAACGGTAAGTGTTAAACGTTTCCAATAATACAACCAACAAGAGTCACAAACCTTGAGATTTTAGACCCTGTTAAAACAAGTGATATTTCGTATGCTTACATGTACGAGTACACTTCTGAGGTATACTTGAACAGTTAACATAATTCAGTTGATACAGAGTGTGTATGCATCAAGGTCTAACCTTTGGTATTTACTGCTGTATCGTAGATTGTTGTGTTGTCTGTGACAATTATATGGAAATCAGTGTATTTCAGTTTATTTAGTCCACAGGGGTTCGGTACATATTTCTATCGCCAAATAACCACGCCACTATGTTTTACTAGTGTCTATAACATGTACAAGGAGCGCGTAG
>SAYR01066813.1:3648435-3716971 GCA_004382745.1 Argopecten irradians irradians | reverse complement strand
GAGGCTTTCAGGAGGGATCAGGTATTGGGTTACATACAATAGAGTGAAAAAGGGGTTAAGTCCCAAACTCATAAGTAGTTGGAGGGGTCCTTTAAGCTCATTAAGAGAAAAGTTGTCGATCTCAATTATGTCATTGAAAGCCTGGTAGAGAACCAACAGGTGGTACACTTTAACTCGTTTAAACCCTATTATTGAAAAGGATAGGCGGGGACCTAAGAGGCCCCTTGGGGAGTTATCCCCACACAGTTTTTAGGGCGGCGAATTGGGGTAGACGTCGGTGCTAAGTTAATTGAGGAGCACATTAGAACCCTTAGGGGACAGCAGCCTCCATTGGACGATATGGGGAGTCTGAGGAACTACCCCCAAAGTTTACCGGAGGATTGTGGGGAATTAGAAACTGAGTAACCCCTTGGAGCATAGAAATCGAGGGGGATTTTGGGACCTACCAACCCCATACCGAGGCGGCGCCGGTAGGCGGCCACCCCGATGGATGACGGTCATCGGTGCTTATGATCTCTGACTAGCAATTTGTAAATACAAACCTTCTGTAATTAAGATATAAAGAGGGTTATATGTTTAGTAGTATTCGATATTACAACTTTGATAGGACTAACATTTGTTGTTCAACTTGTTTTTTCATGTTGCCTGATACTGGTGCCCCTGATCCTGGGGGGAGGAACTAAAAGAAAGAGGGAACCCAAGGCCCCTGTGTCATGCTTGGTGCCACAACGTCAAAAGCGGTTTGGGGAAAACCGCGGGCCCTGCCTGGACCCAGACGTCCTTATTGTTATGTCCGGAGAGTTGGATATAAAGTGCCCGGAAGAACTTGAGGTAATAAGTAATCGGGACATTGTGCGGTGTTGCTTCTGGCCAGGGTAAACAAAACCCCAGTTACTTGATTTCAGGGAATTTCAGTGATACGCAAGGAGAACATTTATAGTTTGGGCCCGATCTGGGCAGGGTAATAACCCCGAACCGCGCAGCACAGGGGTCTGGAGGGCACCGTGTCGACCCCTGAATATCCTCTCCCCCCAGGAGGCGTCAGAAACTTTAAGAATAAAAATACGGCATGAGTGAGGAACATTCCATGCATTCATACCTAGTATTGATGAGTAGTTCCTAATGTTCACGTCTGACGTCTGTGGATTATTTATGACTGTTATTAATATATATATTTCCTTTTTGTATGTTGTAGGTATATAAGAAGCAAACAGAAACGACTAGTATCAAGGCAGGTCGGCAATTATGTGGCGCCATAGTTATATAACAAGACTTAGCAATCTTATCAATAAAACCCAGGAGGGGAGGTTTACTCGGAGTCTGGGATTGACGGGGGTGGGAGTTCGTCTCTATGGTAAGTCGGAGGGGGGTTGGGATTTGGGATATTGTAGGACTTGTTAGATCGAATGAGAGGGAGGGAATTCTAGGCGGGGGTTAGTAAGAATATTGCAGGTGGGGGGGAAACACCTAGATAGTAGGGAGGATAGTTTCAACATTTCATCGGTCCATGCGTCATGATACTAAGAATCACATTTAGATAGCGGGGGGTAGAGCGGGTGGCCCTCATGCAGCTATTTCCGCGGACCCGCATCGTTGTAGAAATGCGGTTATATTGACCGGGGCGGAGTATTGCGGCTCGTCGAGCACGCATGTCTCTGGCTTCTCTCCCTCGAGAGAGGACCGGGGTCAGAGCTATGTGGCTCGGCGACGCCTCAAATGTCCCCCCGGCTGCTGAACGATGAGGGTACTTGCTTTTTTTTTATTCTGTATCGATATTCGTTTTATTCGTCTAAGTTCGTCTTATTTTTTTTTTTTTGTCTATTCAATATGAACCCCACCCAACGGCTCGGAAAATTGGCGGCGGTATAATCATCCTCATCAACTCCTGCAAATCTTTACATATTCAATTTTCTGATCCGATCAGTCTCTCTCGTGAGTAGTTTGCGTCTCTATCTCTCTATATTCCGCGGAATTTAAATGAAAATTTATCGGAGTATATAGCAAAAGGGTTGGGGGTGGAACCCACATAATACAATACCAAATAGAGCCAAGATTGGCTCAATACGAAGAGGCGGATCATAGTCGCCGGTCGAGGCGAGTGTAAGGGGTGCCATGCCACTAATCGATCTCGTTTATGTGTTGTTGAGAGAGATGGAGATATATATATTATCGGTAGTTTGAGAAATCATCACAGAGTGGATAGTATCATACAACGCTCCCAATTGCCTAACAGACAAAAAAACAAAAATTTCTTATGAATATTGGAAACATTTTAGCTATTACTTCGGACAAGGCCACATTAATAGTATTAGGGATCATGGACTTACAAGGTTAGATTCTAAACTCCGGATATAAGGGCACGGTAAATTAGATTTAGGACAAATCACATCGGAACGACATTGTAGACATTCTCTTCTCCATGAATGGATTAACATGAGATGTTCAATTAGGAATACAAATTCTTGTTAAATCATATCAATTGTACAAGCGAGGTCATATATTTACGGAATGGTCCATTTAGAACAAGGCTAAGTCGTGCTAAGACAAAGGCTACAGAACGCAAGCGGTGGAAGGTTGTGTCTTTTAGCAAAGATTTTATTTGACAATTCGTTGAAAGAATGTATTTTGAGGCCGCGGAATAATCGCATTGTGTAATTCAATAGGTATTCAAAATCATGTTGTATCAAGACTAAATAATTATTTTTATTTTTTTTTGTAAGATGGATAATATTTACCGTTTAGCTAATCTGAGTATAACTTATTTATACCACATGTTGCGTGCTATGAGACTTACGTATATTTGTATGGTGTGTCAATCACGCAGTCCTGCACATTTTGCCCATATCGTGATGTTCCACTACAAAATACTGCCAAAGGGACAACCCAGTTCACCAAATGATGTTACAACACCATTGGGGAGGGGCGTCAAAGTGAAAATAACAAATAGTGACCTAACAAACATGCAATCAATCTTACATTTAAACAAAGCTTGATACGAATTGAGGGACAGCCTACCACTGTTTGTCTCAACCTGGCGTAACAATAACCAGCACAATTAATAATGGGGAGGAAAATGCATTTAATTCTGACTTCTTACGTTTCGTACAAGTTTTACGATGGTTTTACTTCATCATGAAGTGTCATTTGATTGTGCTGCATACAAAATATATGAAATTGTGCTAATGTGTGAAGTGTTGTCTGATTTCTGTTGAGGAACATGCGAACCAGAAAGCTATTTAAAGAGTACAGTTTACTAGTTTTTGCTAGTTCCTTCGGTTTAATTAAAATAGAGTAGCTGTTGTTAATTATCTTAAGAAACACAAAGGTGTTATGCACAACATCTTGGGGCTGATAATTAAATTCGACGAAACAAACATGTTACGAAACGCCTTGACAAATAACGTCTGAGATTCCAAATTAATGATTGTTGTTAACCATCAATTTGTTTGTTTCCGTGTAATTACACTAATCAACTTTGCATTGAATTTAATTAAAGCTTATGATTGAAAACCATATTCTGAAATCACAATTAAGTCTTGTGCATTTGCTTGTGTAGGCCTTGACACAAACCATACCGAACACCCCTAATCATATCATATCATACCCCTAACTTGCCATACTTTCAAGCATCCCTTGTATTTGCAATACTTTGCATCAATCAAAGTGTCTAAAATGTGTTTTAATGATCGATTTCGACATTAATTCAAATTCATTCCGGAGTGAATTATCATTAGTTGGGATATATTTTATGTTGTATGAATGTTTGATGTTGAAAAAGTGATGTTTAGTTAAGAATAAATGAGTCTAATATGATACATAAGAAATGTTTAAGTTAATGGGTTTTCTGATATGTTGCGACATTAAAAAATGTTTTAATCATGTTACTTAAAATCTTGCAAAAATCTTCTTTTTAAGAATAAGAAAATACAACATGTAAATATATCGAAAGTATACTTTTTCGCTTTGTGGGAATGCCTGTCTTTCCAAAATTCTCAAAAAATAAAGTAATATAACCTTATGAATAACATTTACTTAATATTGTACCTAAAACCTTCCTCAGATCCAGAAGTACTTACATAGAAAACTGTACATGCTGCATGATCACACATGGCCACAGAATATATTTTTTTGTTTTCTACGTGTTTTTTTTTTCTTTTTTTTCGTTTATCGTGACACTGCCTCCACTATTTTAAATCTATTTAGGAATATAATGACTGCTTGCCCGAGGACGATTATTATTGGACCGGATAGGGGTTAATTGCTCAATGTCTTTTGCAGTATGATTTAGAAGGCAACACAAAAAATAACACTATTTCGCCATGTACGAAATCATTCCCTCACTTTTTCAAGAGATCACGTTTTAATTTTAGCAGGGAAACTTGTAAGGGCGTTGTTTTAAAGAACCTTTAGCAGGTTCGATAGAAGAAACATCAGGATTTGAACCAAATGATCAAATATATCTACGCAAAGGTTTTTTTGCAGTCATTGATTGTGGAAACTTGAGAAAAGATATTACATGTGTATCCTTCGTGGCAGACTGCCTAATGTACACCATTTTTTCAATTTTACTTGAATGCGAAATAATTTGTTTGCTCACGTAAGGCAACTTCAAGTTATTTTTATTTTCTGCTCAGCCTCTTTTTACAGATTTATCTAGATAGATTTTCAATGTTGCATGTAAAGCGGGTTTCTCCAATTGCCTTTCAAGGACAAATGGTATTTCCAATAACATTCCCTGGTGAAATAAATTTTCAATAACCATATTTCACACCAACTCATTTGAGCAGAAAAGAACAAAGTAATGCTATATATCTTTCTCTCTCTATAAATTTAAAATATACATAGTCGCAATTTTGTCGGGAGGGAAATGATTACTTAGCAATGTAGCAACGTAGCAATATTACATAGTTTATATTCGACAGTACAATGATAATGTTAATTAAAGTATTTTTCACAAATAACTGCCGTTTTAATTTTTAAAAGGGAAAACATGTCTTAAACGGACAATTCAGTCTAAGACTACATTAAAATTTTCTGATATTTTGTTTGTTTGATTAATTAACGTCCTATTAACAGTCAGGGTCATGTAAGGAGGTCTCCCATGTATGTAGTGTGTAGCGTGTGTGAAGTGCGAGGTGCGTGTTTTAGGAGATTGAGGTACGTTCGTGTTGTGTCTTCTTGCATAGTGGAACTGTTGCTTTTATAAGTGCTATAATCACTGAAAGCATGCCGCCGACGACATCAAGCGCAACACACCCCACCCGGTCACATTATTCTGACAACGGGAGAACCAGTCGTCCCACTCCCTGTATGCTGAGCGCTAAGTAGGAACAGAAACTACCATTTTTATAGACTGTGGTGTTATCTCGGTCAACAATACGTAATATCTAAGGTTAGGACGGATGCATAGACACTTTATATCACCCAAGTTATGTTCAAATACACATAAGGAGTGATATATAGGAATATATAACATCACTGGTTTAAACCTTAAAGACTTCCTTCTCATAATGTCAGCGCTTCGCATCTATAGAATAATGTCCTGGTCTTGTGGTTTTGTATTCTGCCAAGACACAACACCTCAGATGTCATGATTTCTCTCTGCTTAGCGTTTCATTGTCAAGAAACGATTGATTGTCAAGTGAGCTGATAGCTTTGTACGATCATTAACATATCGCTTTTAATGTAATGAAACACAATGGAACTCCACAAGTGGCCTATGGGCCTTAATGGTCACACGAATTCTTATAAAGATGCATGCATACGCACTATATGGCCAAATTGCAAACAAAACAAATAATGCCTATAATTATGTTTTTTCCAGAGGATAATTTGAAAACTAGTCACGGGTGACACCCATACACGCAGTTCACTCCACAAACACGGAATGATGTAAATGGTTGTTTTTGTTTACAAAGTAAAAGAATAAACAAAAATAAAGGGCAATGGACGCTAGTCCATTATATAAAGGTCACTGGCCCTTCCACCTAAATCTCTATCTATGTTTTCCTTAGTATCAAAAATGGGTCCGTTGTCTGAGATATAATAGTTAATGTCAAAAGTTACTTTTATGATCTTGTCTATAATAATAAAGTTTGTTGGTTCTTTCAATTTTATTACTTTTTTCAATAAATTTGTCAGGCAAAAGTGACATTGGTTGTTGTGTTTGCAGTACATGTGAACTTTCGTTGCTTTTAAATGTGTGGTACTATCGCTGCCACGATTAGTTCATGTTAAAAAGTACTCTAAAAAGAAATCGTTATTTATCTTTCGACATTATCATTTTGTCTTGGACATACAACGTATTCTACTGATTCTAATTTTCCTTGTGATTATTTTCTATCTCTTTTAAGCTTACCTCTGTGTTTGATACTAAAATCTTTATTCGATCATTTGCTATCTCTTTAAAGCTTTACATTCCGTGTCTTATGTGAACTTATACTAAAATCCTTATTCGATTATTTGCTATCACTTTATTGCTTACTTACCTGTAGCTAGTCCATGTAAAGATGATTAATATCCACCTGTTGCTACGAAAAGGACAGGAGTACTGTACGGATGTCACGCATTTACTTAGTACATACTTGTAGTTCTCGGTCAATCTCTGGAATCAATTTTTCACCGCACTTTAAACCATGACAAACGCCCTTCCAGCTGCTTTTTAGATTGTCATTCTTAGAATAAATGTTATTTCCTAATCGGAGTTAACTTAACAATACATTTCCCGTTTCTGTGAGGTCAAAGTTTTATCGCCATATCGTCAATAGTGTCGTCTGCTACCAACGAGAGCGATTCGCAGACAACAGAACAGTCTGACATGAAGCCGCTCTATCTATCGTAGGAATGGCTATACATAACGGTAAGCCTGCGTACACAAAGCAGAAGCACCAGTTTCAATGGAAATACACATCAATCATATCAGAGTTATACGTTCGATGTTAGCACAGACATCTTATATCGGGCTCCTCACGATACTCTTTAAAGTCAGAACTCTTACTTTGTGATAGTGGTATTAATCTAAACTTAAAAATTTTCACACTGACAAATTGAAAATGACGACATCTGCAATAATGGGTTTCAATAGATAACTGAAGAAAAAAAAGCAGCAAGATAGCAATTTTGTCCTATTATTACAAATACTTTTAAAACTTTCAAAATAAAATAAAAGTGAGCGTTAAAAAATCAAATAAATTATCAAGAAAAATACATTCTAATTTGTCATGTACTAAATCTAGTTCCATTAATGGTATAAGACAATTTAATGCGTTCAGAGTCCTCTCTGCACTAGGCAAGAACCGCACTAAAAACCTTTTAAGCAGCACAACTGTATTGTCGGAGTAGAAACTACTCAATTTATGCCATAAATGCAGACCTGGACCTGAGATAGTGATAGAAGGATTAATAAAACTTCAAAAGGAAGTAAAGAAAGAATTCTACAAGTCTAGGCGAACTGCAAATCTCAAATCGGTCGTATTCTGTCTGTATAAGTGTTGGTTACTTACGATTGTCTTACAGTAGTATAACCGAGGATATAAGTCGCTGTTACAGCATAAAAAAAAATGGTCAATAAAAGTAAATTAACTTTATTACAAAATGACTGCTGTTACTAGCCACATTGATGTCAATAGATTTACACAATTAGCTGAGACAGCTTCCCACGATAAAACATTGTACAAAATCGAAGGCATTTTCACTCAGGACGCATTATTTGTTAAGCGACATTACATACATACAACGCTCAAAACAATTTGAGATAACATAGACATTTCACTTTGTGTAACCTTAAGGTTTTATTGATGAGATGTCTTTTATCACGTTGTTATGTCCGTGTGTCCGACTGAAAAAGGTGTCTGCCATAGTAATTAATCATTCCCGGTGGTCGAGTGTGTCCTGTTACAGGTTGCGACATTCATTTAGACCTTTCATGTTTCCGGACGAACTCTGACTTCAGAACAATGACAATAACAGCACGTTGTCAATAAGAAAATGTTCTGTTTCAACATCATTATTATTATTTAATTCCTTTTGAGAGTGAGGGTCTTTTAAGATCAGCCTCTCATGTGCCCAAAGCGTTGCGATTTGTGAATGTCTGTATGATTTGGGAAGCTGAAAAAAAAACATTCTTGGAACATTCTCTTGTTAGAAAATAAATCGATTATAAAATGTTAAAGAAACGTTTATTTATAAGATATGATACTCAAAGCTTTAATTTCAAAAACGCTTTTCCCCCCGAACTGCTTGTTGCTAAACGTCCCTGACGTCATAATTTAGGCACGGCTATTAGTGAGCATTCGTCGCGACACCATTTCCTCAACAATAACTTGCTAATTGGCCGATGTTCCACCAACAGTAATAAGGCTTCCTTCTGATTTACTGATTGTGACTGTAATTCTAACTGAAATCAATAAAACGCTTGTCAACAGGCAGGAAACAGGGAAAACAAAGTCTTGAAGATACAGATGCTGAAAAGAACTAATCTTTCTGAATTGTTACGTTAGCATCATATTTAACAACGTCAAGACTTTCTTTCACTTTCTATCAATGTTGCAGTTGCTGCAATCTGAGCACGATACAAATTTTGAACATAGCTAGGACAATAAAAATTTTATTGAACATGTATGTTGTCTAATGAGAATTTTGTTTCTTCAATGGCATTGTCAGGTTTTAAAATTTTCTAACATAACATCTGCTTCTCTTTATCTCTCAGTTTGAGGCAAACGCAAACACCTGCCAGTTCGTCTATTAGTGAATCATATTGGGGGAGCTCCGGTTTTCCTGCACCACAGCAGACGGAGTACGTCAATAAATGAATATAACAATGAATTGATGATACGAGGGGATTAAATATTATAATCCGTAATTTATTTGCTAATGCTAATAAACCGGAGAAAAAATAAAGAACTTCTGATTGTGCAATAGAAGCTATAATTTGCTTACAGAAGATTTCAAATTAAAACGGTTTAAAAGCTAACACCCTTAAGCTTCGTCACTTCAGTCTACTAGGCTGAAGTAAAATCAATGATAATAACGTTTTGTCACTATAAAAGACTTCATTAGCATAAACTTCCTAATTATATTACATCTTTATGTTAAGATTTTTGCGCTACCACTCTACTCATCAATTATAACCGTTATTTTTATCGACTTTATGTAGATACGATCAGTTACTGTACATCATCTTTACATTTAATACCTCCACAAATAAACAATTCAGTGCAATGATACCCTATCGCATTGGGATATGTATTGACAAAAGTACATTTCCTAATAGTTTGATCTTGCTGAAAACAAAGCTTTTCTTTGGCATAAGTATTCACTTCACAATCTCATAACGTTAAAATGAAAACAAATTATATTTGTAAAGTCATCTTCAATTTGTTACCATGACGTTACGAACAATTTTACAAGAAATTCGGAATTTTATGAAATTGGATTTCCGATTTATTCAGAGTAAACGCAAAATATTTGCGTGATAACCCCATTATAATCTTATAGATAGGGTGATTTTTTGGCCGGTGGACACTAAGCCTTCCTCCCAGGCGCTGCTCAGGTTTTCGTAAAAGGCGACTAAATTGGAAATTTTACTGTTTCTTTCGTTAACTGACTCCTCCTACATCTCATTTGATAACTCCGCCTCTCTTTTGGCCTTTGGTTGAGCGCTTGTTTGTTTGAGGAAGGCTTCGAGTTCTTGTCCATTGGCCGAAACGCAAAATAGTCTATAAAATGGTACTATCTGTTCCGGCTTCATTCTCAGCACAAAAGGATTGTGACGACTGGATTCCCGTTGTTAAATAATGCAAACAGGTAGGATGTGTTCTTTGGTGTCCTTGGAGGGATGCTTCAGTCGGATAGCATTATGAAAAGAGCAATATTCTAACTGTTGTAAGTGTTATGAATACTCCAAGATATGTAAATGTCACACATGCAGCAAAATTGTGTACAACGAGGCCGGTTGTAAACGACTCTTGTTGTAGATATGACGTTTGAGCCTTATTAATTAAGCAGGAGACGCTATGAATGAGGAAGTCAGGAACATGAAAGCAAAAATTCAAACATTTTAGTCCGCTTTTAATCGATGAAATGGTCTAAACGTTAGGATACCTTATCGGTTACAATCAAAACAACAGAAACAACGGAAGCTTTGTATGTGAGCAAGTTGATTGGTGGATATGCTTAGCCGTGTTAGTGTGTGTAACGAAGTTTTATTTGTCCATATTCCCGACAGTCACCCTCTGGCATTCAGATCACATATCTAAACCAAGTGAAAGAGGAGTGGGAGTTTACGAGTTAGAATGTTTAACATGTTATTTAACAGTAGCGACTGCATATTGCCTTTCTTTGAAATTCTAGAGAGAAAAACGTCAAAAACAAATGGCCAAGCTGTCTGTCATTATGTAACCAATACGTTTGGAAAAAAATGCTTCAATAGAAAATTCAGCGTTTGCTTAATCACTCAAATTTATTGATTTGCCGTTACAGTTGGTGTGTTGATGCTATCTGTAACGGCGTCACACATCAAAGAGCTTCTACTTATTTATTATGGAAGACATTTTTGTCAAGTATAAATACAGGAAATGAACGATTTAAGATAGCATAGACAATTGCCCTGCTGTCGCTGCATATTACGTGTGGCTTCATTTCACCGTAAACAGCACGCCCGTTTGTTAATTATGAAAGAGTGCCAGCTGATAATCAGAGACTTCAAGATTATGACAATATAGTTTGCAAAGGCGAATACATTTTGTGCAAATTGGTCTTTTTTTCTATTTATTTTTTATTTTTTGTTGTTGAAATTAAATAGACATGTAAATAACAATATTTTCCTTTCACAGAGAAACTCTCATATCATTTTCCACATTTAAATTAATTATTCAAATTTTGAACAGAAACTTTTAACCACTTTTACATTAGTTATAGATATATTCTTCATTTACTTCATAATTACCTCTCAATTGAACCAGGTCATTTATATCTATTTGTTTCTATTCTTTTGTGGAAAAATACAACAAAATATCAACAGATATGTAAATATTTTCAAATGTAATAACAAGGTCAAAGACTTGTGGTGTCCATATTTACTGGTACAACAAAAGCCTTATATCAACAATACAACGCAGTAAATAATACCATCCTTCCAAATTATTAATTAGGCTTGTTTAAATGCGTGCAAGGTGCAGAAATTCTTAATAGCAAGGACCAACTTGTGTGCTCAAGCAGGTTACCTCTTTCCTCGATGTATGGATCGTACCACTGGCAACACTAGGTTAGTTGGTCGAATGGGTTTAATTTCCAGTTTACAGTGAGGATCATTAAAGTACTGCCTCCCTTGCATGAACCGTGTTTTGTACTTGAGCGAGGTGAAAGTCCGGTCATTTACAATAAAGTGTTATCTCGCTGAACTATGCGACCAAGACAACACATCCCAGCTGGTCACATTATACTGACAACGGTTGGTGACATAGAAAGTGTTTCTTTTCATATCTACAGGTGTTATATTGGTTGGACTCATGTTACCTGAATCTGTGTTGCATGGCTACCCTTCTAGTAACAATGCAATATAACGTCGATGTATGAGAAAAAATACTCTTTCACGTGTATTCCCGTGTGTTGACTGTTCCTATCCTTCATATCCACATATGAATGAGACTTATTCTGCTATTCTTAATGTACATCTCTTTTTGGTAAAATAAAGGTGACGACCTTTCCTAAATTATAACATTATATACGTAGCAATTGCAGCGGGATAAAACGGAAAGTAGTTTCCCATACCATTTTAAAACAAATAGAAATGTCGCAAGATTATTATTGTTTGAATATTGTTTTTCTTTGCTGCTTGAACTGAGCGTGTAAAGGCTATAAGATGAGAGTAGCAACTCGCACAATATATCCACAAGGGAACTAATATGTCAATAAATAAAAGATAAAATGAGATTTCTTGTTGTAAAACAAGATTGCTTTTGTAATAGATTACCGACGGGACATTGTCTGAAAATTATGGAAGGCGATACTTTTAAATTGAAGTTGGAAATGAGCTTTTTATTTTATATTTATTTTTCATTGTCAAGACATTGCGATTCCTCATAGGCATGCTGTCAGCGTTTTAAAGCGTTATCTGAGATTAACTTTGAATTAAATCTTAATTTTAGATCGACCCATTTAGTGGGCTATATGTTTGATTCATTGTATCGCCTTACTAACAGCTAGTGTCATTAAAAGACGTGATGGGTTTAAGAAGAGGAGGAAAGCGTAATATTCGGAGAAAAAAAAACTAAGCTCAGTACCTGGGAATATTCCCACATGGTATTCGAACTGTAAACACCCAGATAGAGGCCTTATGGAAATTTGTTTTGACCACTAGTACACCAAGGCCCTGGTATTTCGTTTTAGGAGGCGTAAAGTCATATAAACAGTCAGGTTTATTTTCAGAGGCCTCTCCCTGTGTGCGATATGTTGCACGGTGTCAACAAAAGGTCAAGAGTTACACTATCAGAAGTCGATATAACACGAATATGAAAACACACCGTGGGGCCTGATGGATTTGGATGAATGTCTTATTACCAGGTAATGTAATTTAAGGACGGAATCCTCATTATATAAATGTGTTGCATGTGTAAATGTGACGCTTAATTTATTGTTAAGTTTAATTGGTTATGTAAACATTTTGTGCTGATCGCAATAAATAAATGTTACTTTGCATCGAAATTCTAGATTTTGGCTGTCTAAGCAGAATCACTAATTGTATGCTGGATTCTAGGATCCCGTAAGTGACACGACCGCCTCTCATCCATCAAGTATGGAGTACAAGTCACTCAGAAACATGAAACGGTAAGTGTTAAACGTTTCCAATATATACAACCAACAAGAGTCACAAACCTTGAGATTTTAGACCCTGTTAAAACAAGTGATATTTCGTATGCTTACATGTACGAGGTACACTTCTGAGGTATACTTGAACAGTTAACATAATTCAGTTGATACAGAGTGTGTATGCATCAAGTCTAACCTTTGGTATTACTGCTGTATCGTAGATTGTTGTGTTGTCTGTGACAATTATATGGAAATCAGTGTATTTCAGTTTATTTAGTCCACAGGGTTCGGTACATATTTCTATCGCCAAATAACCACGCCACTATGTTTACTAGTGTCTATAACATGTACAAGGAGCGCGTACATTACCAGATACGACTTTACAAAATCATACACATCGAGTCATTTTTACCTGTCATTGCCAATGGCGGTTGTAACCGAAAAAGTATTGCGTAACGTTAAGCCCGATGCATAGATACTTTCAATAAAGTAAGTTATGTTCAAGTACACCTAAGAAGTGATTTATAGACATAGGAAAACGGGGTCTTCAACCTATAGTATGCATTTTTCATATTGCATTTGTTGATGATCGCTTTTCCCCCTACATATAATTATGCATGCAGTAATAATGATGGATAAACGGCGGAAATACACAAACGTTATTGCATAATCGGCCTTTACAGGTTGCATGACCATGTTGTACAAGTGAAATATCAATGTTGTACAAGGGGAATAACCGTGTTGCATAAGTAGAATGACCTTGTTTCCATGCCTTCATAGTCATATAAATTGGCTAGTTGACGATGTCGAAGTTACTTACTAGGATCATGCACTTCATTTTTGAATTGATATTGCGACGTGTGTTGACAAATTGGAAATGATATTTGAATATGGAAATGTCGATAATTTGACGTTTCGTGGCAGAATTCCAATTCCATTATCCATACGCTAGTCCCCTATCGGGATTAATTCCGGATTTCTAACAGCGTTTTTGTCCTTTGAACCTTGTAGATGTTTTTATCTATATGATACAGAGAAAAATTTGGATCTGGTTGATGGCATTGGCCTGGCCAGTCATCTTCGCCGTACTTTTACGTTAATCAAAAGATGTCACTAAATCAATAAAGGAGACTATCTTACCAGCGTCATCGTATTGATTTCCTACATGTAGAAGAACATTTATTTTTCTCATAACGATAAAAACGGAATGAAAAATATCACAGATAACACTTCCCTAACGTGCCAGGCCATATCTATCGACGACGGGTGCGTTCGAATCCGATCATAATTACACGAATCTTCAGGTCCAACTGGTTAGTTCAGATTTGTTCATTAATCATCGGAAAACCTCGATGCAGGGGTCTAGTAATTACATTGTCGATTTGGGATTTAGAAGATGACGAATCAGTAGACATACTGCAGACCTTTAATTTTAAGAAGAGGTTTGCAGTTACTAATTACTTCAGGACCATTTCATGTGAAATTGGACATCCTAGCCTATCCGGAAGACTTTTAACTGTCGACAACCATCCAATCTGTCTCGGCTCATTTTATTAACGACAATCTGATACTACCAAATCTGTCTTAAATAGGCTAATGTACCGTAGATAAATCGAAGTCGTAACTGTCGGCTATTATACATATATGGTGATTGTTTTTAACGTTCCGCATACAAATACAACATGGTAAAGATTCGTTTTATCCGAAGCAGTCATGTAGTAGTTGTAGCATGTTTGATAATAATAAAAAATGTATAATAAGCGAACACGTTTTCATATTCAAAATACGAACAAAAAACGACGGTACCGCAAGGTTTTGTCTTTGATCTGTGCTTCTCGGCACCTCCATTGGTACGAGGATATATTTCTGTATCTCTTATCATTGTTCCTAATTGCAGGCGTACCACGAGGCACTTTCCTTGGTCAAGGCTTTTCGAGACCCTACGTATTAAGGTTCTATCTATCACAAGTTTCTGTCTTGCTTCCTGCTTCTCGGTACCACAAAGTTACAAGTCTTCATATAAAAATTCGTATTTTTAAGACGTATCACAAGTCTTTATCCTTGGTTTTTCTTTTCGTGTTCTATTGATAGACGGGTCCATTTAAAGCTGACGATGCATTGCACTAGGGGATGTCTCAGAAACGATTTCTGAATAAATATTTACCTATCATGACCTGGTTGAGAGGGCACTATTGCCTCAGTATTGTCGAGGGATGGAATAGTGCCCGAGCCGAAGGCGAGGCCACTATCCCATCACGAAACAATACTATAAGGCAATAGTGCCCTCTCAAACAGGCCACAATGGGTTTAGTACACCACCCTCACATGAGACTCGTTTTCATGTCATCGTAACAGAAGCACGTCAAGCGATACTTCGCAACTCTATCTTCATTTTTCCACATTACGTTGTTACATAACAAGTACAACATATGAATTGTCGCAGAAATCTGTGTTTCCATAAAACGTCATTCAGCTTCAGGGAGATTAAAAGTATATCAATATAGAACTAGAGTGAACTGTTTTCTGTAGAAAAGTAACATCTGCTTCTATCTCGCAAACAATAGCCCGTCCTCCATCTTGACGTCTTGATCGAAGCGCAACGTTATAATGACGTCATGTAATGGTGACGTCACAATACATTCACGTTCAATTTTGGTCCACTTCAATAGTGCCCATATGTGTAGCCAATCAGAATACATTGTTCTGTCACGTTATGTACTATTTTTTTTTTGTTCATAATACTTAATTTGCATCGTCAGCTTTAAGGACGACAACTCGTGTTTGTTGTGTTTGTGTGTCAAGTGCAAGGTGAGTGTTTTGAAAGTCTCTGGCATATTCCTGCTGAGTCTTCTTATATAACGGAACTATTGAGTCCTTTTTATAGTGCTATATCACTGCAGCATAAAGCAGAAAATACCAAGCAACATAGCCCAACAGGTCACAATATACTGACAACGGGCGAACCAGATGTCCACTCCCTAAATTCTGAACACTAGGTAGGAGCTTTCTAGAATTATAGAATTAATGATCACGATCAGAAGATTAAAAATAATATAAATATATTTTACTCCTTTAATCAGTGCCTGACATATATGAACGAAGAGTGTCTTTCATATGAATTTGAACACTAACATCCACGTCTAAACGCATCGAACGTTTTATACGTTTAACATTTATATCCAAATATTTTGTTATTGCCGCGAGGGTTATATATTTCAGATATATTTGTTCTTTAAAACATTTATACTTACATTTTTATTTATACAGGATAATAAGGTGTGTGTCAGGTATTGTATATATAAGATATTTTAACTGTTGTTAAAGTGAATAGTCGGGCAAAGAAAACCAGTCTAAATGCTTTCATTGGCCTTCCAAAAGTTCTCACATATTAATACGACGGTCAAGTTCTGCTTAGTTTCCCAGTTCTGACCATTAAAGTAAAGAAAAGTTGAAAGCATTGAAAGCGAGGCTGCGTGGAAATGTAACTACGGACATACTGAGCCGGGAGGACGTTTTAGAATTTCCATACTTTAAATTAATTTCTTCGTACGCAGACAGATTTTGACGAGAGATTTTATTTTTCCATTTCATAAGAAATTATACTGGATACATTCACACCATTTTTACCGACTTTAGCCATCCTTGCCCGACTGTTCACTTTAACAGCGTAATGGAAACATAGTCATTATTAATAAGGGCGCCGAAGGGCACGAAGTGCGAAGCACTTCTAAGGTAACACATACACGAAAATAAAGGAAAAAACACAATCTTCAAAATTCAATCATACACACTGATAGCTTCAGTTTGCGGCCGCCATTTTTTCATACATATGGGGAGGTTGTGCGTTGCTCCGGTACTGCTCTCCCCAGTAAATATATATTTATAATGCAAATGCATAACAGGAGTAATTAAACATTTTTTTTATTATTTTTAAAATAATAATAATAACACATTGAAAATTAAAAGCTATAGCATGCAGTCAAATATCCACCAAGGCGAAGACGAGCACAAGGAATCATGACGTCACATAACGTCAACAAATGGCGCGAAATCATAGGATTCGCATACGCGGCACTCCAGGCCTTGAATGGACACAGAAAAATCTGAATTTTTGCGTTAATTTGTTTGAGTTTATGGTAGACAATTATAACATCATATACTTCTATAGTTTAAAGTGTGTCCTTTTATTTCTAAATTATGTCTTCTACATTAATTAGAAAATATAATAAATAAGTAGAGCTTCGCTCTTCCTATGCCGTGCATAGTTTATATTAAAACATTTGGCTGCACCCTTTAGGGCCTTGCCTTCAGTCATATTAAATATACAATTAATATCCATCAGTAGCGTCTATTGATGTTTGGAAAGAAATTTCTTATCACAGACTGTTGTACGGCCTTCAGGACAATTGTCTGTTACTATTGTTATTTTCGACACAATCTGAAATAGATCTCTGTTTCTTTAATAAAATGTACATCGGGAGAATGGATTTGTATACCCTTAGGAATTTACACGTTGGTTTGTCTAGACAAAATAAACTCGAACACAACAATGCTATTTGTGAAGGCACATGATACGTTATCGAGTGAAGGTTGAACTTTTTATGCGTTCATTTCCTACTTGCTTAAGTTGTGATATCACGTATACATTTTTAACACTTCATCCTCACCTCCAATGCGCACTTAAACATAACCTAATTGATAAAAAGTGTGAATCCTTCGGAGCTAATTCATGTATTATGTATCACTGTTGACTCGTTGTGAAGTGCTGTGTAACTTGTAAAGTTTGGCAAGATATGCGAAAAACGTACATTTGTGGAAAACAAGCCTACAGGGTTTGGGACATATTTAAGTCACCAAATAACCATTTTCTATTACTAGTGTTTATAGCAAATAATATTTAGTCACCATACAAGTAAAAAAATATAAAGACTCATTTTATATTACAATATTTTTTTGTGTATTTATTTGACTGTGGGGTGTTTGTGGTGTGTCACATTGTAAGAGTGGAGCTAACGTTCAGTATCAAGAGAAAGAATTAAACAATTGTCAATCTACTTTGATCGAAATGAGTTTGCTATTAGGTGTTTTTGATGACATGAGTTAATGTTACTCATTACAATATTAAATACAGTTCCGCTATCAAAAGGAGAAGCAACACAAACATAACAGTCTCCCAAAACGTTTAAGTACTTACACACCCAACATATTACATATAGGGAAGCTCGTCCAACAATCTTATCAAAACCCCTTTTCTAGTGGTAATCACTGAGTGAGACTGTCAAGCACACTGCCATAACACTGTGTGCAACCTACTAAAGGACCTCTTTCACGAACAATGGAAATTTGCCCACGAACAAATTTTATTAAAATTAAATGTTATATGTAGCAACATAAATGCAAACCCTTGAAATACGTTTGAAAAATTCAAAAGGTCCCAGGGACATATTTCAAGGGTTTGCATTAATGTTGCTACATATAACATTTAGTTTTAATAAAATTGGTTCGTGGGCAAATTTCCATAGTTCATGAAAGATTTCTTTGTTTGTTTGATTAATTAACGTCCTATTAACAGTTATGGTCGTGAAAGAGGTCTTTTGTTCAGGTAGTATTGGCTTTAGACATAAAGAATTGCGTTATCGTGCATGGGCATCAAGAAATAAGGACATATGCCACAAAAAGCGTGAATGTATTTATTATACACTGAGAACTGCACAAACACAGCAAATAGTAAACTGACCTAACCAATCCATGTTTATCAGTTTCAAAATTGTGCTAGTTTATATCTAATGAGATAAATCAAAAACGGGAAATTTAAGCCGATGTATACGCTTAAGTTCCATAGGACAACCCATACGGATAAAAGAAAACGAATTTTGTATAGAACCTAATTTTAACATTATTACCGGGTATGTAATTAGTTCGATGGTAAAAGTTGTTTTGATACTTGATACAGTACTTGTAAAGTACGCGTTCATCCAATCGCTTATTATTTCGAAAAGTACGCAAGTGTAATTATTCGACATATCCTTTGTGCCTTCGTTCTAAAAACCCAAATGTGGAGAAATAACAGAGGCAATGTGCACAAATTGCTAATGTAACATTTAGAATAATAATTGAAGCACTTTGAAAACAAAGTTCACTTTCTTTTTTTTGACTTTAAGCACTTTTGGTAATCAGAATATTCACACTATATATATATAGTTACCGAAAATTGAATGTCATTTTCTATTTATGTGTGATTGTGCTAGACAAGGACTCGTATGAAATATAGATAGTATTGTAAAACTATGCATTAATAACGACAATATTATTTTCGTTTTAAATCATTATCGTTGCTCATAAAACAACAGGTAATATATTAGATATATAATTCAAATTATCGTTATTGCACAAGGGGGATATGATGGCAGCGATATAAATTGGATCATGTCTTATGCTTGGAGAATCTATCAATCCAATTATATCGTATGCCAGACAGAAGATGTGCGTCTTGATTTATGAGATTGCGTTACCTATTGGCTATGGCGGGAATAAAAAGCGTTATGACAACTTTATATAAGTCACGGTCGTCTGCGGGGACTGAAAACAACTAGCGGGAGGCTATCTACTCACTCCACCTCCCAATTAAGGCAGGAGGATAGCACTGTGTAATCAAGGACTCGTCTAGTGGTCATCAGGGGTTGCTCCACTAGACATTTGTCAGACAAACTAATTGGCACTGCTTCTAAGCACCCCGCTGATATTTCTAGTTTACCTCTTGACTGGTTTGATCAGATCGTTGTAAGATGTATACTCAGAAGCCAATTTAGTCAGTTGTTTACTCTGAGCAACATTGCCCTATGTGCACCCATTCTGATACTGATTGTGATGCTTTTATGGTACAGTAACAAAAGCCTCACTAAACTGAAAAATTACAGTAGTGAAAAATAAACTTTCACTTAAAAAAAAATTATCAAGGCACGGTATTATACAATTGTTGACTGGGATTGAGGGCAACAGATGATTTGTTAGACCCGAAGACAAATTATTTGTTTGAGGGTCCAACAAATCACCTGTTGCCCGAAAATACAGTTGATAACTGTTTTGTTATACCCGTTGACTTAAAACAATTCATTGACGTCATGAATTGTAGGTGTGACGTCACTCCGATCCAACAGCACATTTTAACAGTCGCAAACATGAGCATCGGGAAACTAGTCAATATATAAACCTTGGGAACACATGAAACGAGATTTAACGGACACTAGTGGAAATCGATTACCTAATCGTTTAAGGTTACGTCACATGGAATGTAATATAAAAACTAATAATGGTTTGGTTTGGTACACCTCCTTGAACTTGTAACGTATTTATAAACAGCCATCCTTACGGTTAGCAAATAACTACAGAACACAAAATGAAATTACGACCATCGCAGATCTAAAGTCGATAGCGATAACCGGACAATATAAAGTCCAGACACTGCTGACGTAATGCTTATTGACATATAATGTCGTCAGCTGTTTGTATAGATGTTGATGTACTTTTTGCTGCTGATTTTAGCTTCTAAATTTTCTTATTTTCCTCTTTTCGCTAAAGCGATGCTTATGTGTAGATTGTGTGAGTGATCATCTGTTGGTTTGTTGATTAGTTAATGTCAAATGATATGATCAAGTGGCAAGAACCTATGTTACAGGGGTGTAAAAATCCACTAGCCCGACGCCCGGGGCTACCAAATTTTCAGCTTGGGCTAGTGGAAATTTTAGCCATACTAGCCCGGGGCTAGTGACTTTTTTCAAAGATATTTCAAAACGAAAAACATCAATATTAAGTCATAATAACACTTTAAAATTAAAACATTGCAATTCTATGTAATATTCATATCTAACTTTAAATCTTAATCTGGAGTCATGTTGTCTAATTTATTTACGACTGTAGACAGGTACAGTAGACCTCCCGATCACCACAGTGAATAGTGATGCATAGCATTTCATGTGAAAGTTACGTAATTTGCAACACAAGTTCTAGAAAAACAATATACAAACCATCAAATAAGTCATCTCAGCTATCAGATCAGTAAATTTTAATAGTTACAAAAACGATGTTAAAGAACTGGAATCTATTCCTCAAAAAGTCGGCAGCAAAGCCATGCCTGCAGCAGGCAGCCATATTTGTTATGGTTATTCTAATATCCGGGTCAAAGGTCGGGAATCCAGAATCCGGTTTCAGAATTTAAAAAAATCTAAAAATTGTGTTCTAGAAATATCACAGATTAAAGATTTTTCTTAATGTTTATTTGAATTTAAAAAAAAAACTAGATGCAAATAATAAAAAAAACTCACTCAATTAAAAATATTTGAATTTATACAGTATAAAAAATACTGGTATTATAAATTTTCCAATTTTTTTTGCTGGGCTAGTAGATATTTAGGCAGGGCTAGTGAGATTTTGGTGTCTACTAGCCCTGGGCTAGTGCTTTGAAATAAATTTTTACACCCCTGTGTTAACTTGTGACCTTTACCTGATATTCAATATATCATGTCTTCACTGTTCTTAATAAAATTGGTTCAAAATTTAGTAGAGAAATATTTAAAGAAAATAAATGATAGAACAGTAATACTTCTGAATTAGGCAATAATATCCAAACTAGATTAATATTCCACAAAAATTGTATTGTTCAGCATAATAAAATCCAATATCGTTATATCCACCTCGTTACAAAAGACAACAGAGGGTATATATTATACAAATATTTCATGGGTTACTGTGCTCTAGTTCATAATATTTAACCCGAGATGGTGGTAATCAACAAATATAATATTGCACTCGTGAACTAGAGCACAGTTTCCCCATGAAATATTTGTTTTATTACATAATCACCAGTTTTTCAGTTGAATATTTTTTTAAAACGAACGAATACGAAAATCAGTTATCAAAACCATCAGCAACGTATTACCCACGTACGTCACGTTATAACTCCGGTTTGGATGGCGTATTTTCTTCTTTAACATTATTAGACCTGTATGCAGCATGTTAATCTCATACATTCACCGTGTCCGTTAGGGATGAAACGGTATACTGCGGTGTAGTAGAACCGCGGTATTACGTGCTCGGTTCGGTACACGGTATTGTTAACACAAAGTACGGTACATGCACCGTGAGTGGAAAAGTTTTCTATGGGTGTCTTTTTCACTGTACGCCCGTTACACAAGTCCGATAACAGCGATTGGTCATGCGGCCATCATTGTGACCCAATCGCAAGCCGCCTTACATAAAACCAATGTTCTGACAGAAAATGGAGGAGGCATCGTCTGTAAATTTGAGAGATGCTGCAGCATCGTATCGTTCGGCAGTTTGGAAACATTTTGGTTTTAGAACTAAGGACTCCACGGCAGCTACATGCCGTATATGTTACACCGATGTTCCGTATAAGCATGGCAATACATCAAACATGAACACACACTTAGTGAGAAAACACAACATCGGCAATGTTCGTACTGCTCAAGTCCCAGTCGGCCAAGTTCCGACCGTAAGTAGTAGTACTGCCCAAATAAAATCACAACCATGCCAGACAACGATATCGGAGATATTTTCTAAAAAGTAACCCCATAATAACTGTAAATCCAAGACAATTACACAGGCAATCGGGGGTTTTATCGCAGTTGACATGCGTCCATACTCTGTAGTTGAAAACGCCGGATTTCGATATTTGTTAAACACACTCGAGCCGCGATACGCAATACTAAGCAATACACATATAGCGGAGACTGTTATACCAGCACTATATAAGAAAGTCAGAGAACGAGTAGAAGCTGAAATTAAAATGGCCGACAGTATTGCAATTACAACAGACTCTTGGTCATCCAGAGCAACAGAAAAGTTAAAAGCTGTACAAACAGCTGTATTTACGCCACATATAGGGTGTTTCGCCCATACACTTAATTTTGCTACTGGCCGTGGCTTAGCTGTCAGAGAATTAGATAGACTTCTTGGAAGAGTGCGTAGGATTGTGTCATATTTTCACAGGCGTACATCAGCGGCAGCAGTGCTGAAGGAAAAGCAAAAGCTGTTGGGACTCAAGCAAAAAAAGTTAATCATGGATGTTTCCACTCGTTGGAATTCAAGTTTCCATATGATTGTGCGGTACGTAGTGCAACAAGCTGCTGTATTTGCAGCCCTAGTGTCCAAAGATGTCAAGAAAAATGTTAAAGTCATTGTGACATTATCTGATACAGACAACAAAAAACTTGGAAGCTGTTGTTGAAGTTCTTGGTCCACTCAAAATGGCAACAACAACAATGTGTTCAAGGAACCCTACTATTTCTTTGATCCATCCTCTAAAGGAGAGATTGATCCAGGAGCTGAAAGTTGAAACCGATGACAACGTAGTCCAATTGATCTTCATTTAACACATTCGATAACTCAATATACTTCCCTCATCAATATACACTTTCATTTTACAGTAAACTTTAATTTGATTGGCCAATTATAAATGTTCCTTAATGGTTAAAGTCAGATTCTACGAGCGTTGTGTTCAATGGGAAATATTTCAGAAGATGAGTTTTAGATAAAAGAAATTGAATTTATTTTCATACGATATTCAATGATTTTAGAAGAACTGTTTTTGTATTTTTGAGTTACGCTCAATATGAGTTTGAAATCGAGGTTGTGTCAAGCGAAAGGAAGAATTAAAAAAAAGATCATTTCAAAATTGGAAGCCTTCAGCAATTATGTAATCGGGACAATGTTTATTCCATACCGAGAGGACATAACTCATCTAATGATAAGATACAACAGCGTTTAATAATTCAAAGTGCCCGGTTTTCGTCCGTCAACATCTCTCTATGTAAACTGATAATAATCAAATATTATACTGTTATCTCCTTTTAGTACAAAAACGATTTCTGTGCTAGGTATTAAAATTTATAGTGTTACATATCTTACAAACGGATAAGGAAAATTCTATAATGGGCCTCAGATATGAATTTTCAGTTATCTCCTAGAATGTCTTAAAACAGGAAATGCATTATGTCTGTACTGATTACTTATCTGAGCTGGATCACAAAATTTATTAGCTGTGAAATATGACAGTTATGGTTGTTTCAAGATAGCTTCTCATATCTTTGTAGCTCGTGAAGTGTTCTATCAATACATGTAATGAGGTTACTACTGTTGTCTCCATAGACACTGTTTCCTTGCTGATGTTGTTATAATAGATCCAACAGTTATAGCTTTGTTTAGCAGGTTTGCTATACTCTTTAGTGGAATCAGATTCAATGGTTACTATAAATGATTACAAAGTATGCACAGGTTAATATCACTAAAAGTCGATAACATTGACAGATTTTGTATATGTATATTTCTGATTACTGGTTTTACATGCAGAAAACGAGTGGAACCATTATATAAACATTGTAAAAATGCGTTCCTTCATCAAATATTTTTAATATACTTTATTTTTGCTTTCAGCATATCCGTATATTCCATATGATACGACACCCCCCCCCCCAAAAAAAAAAAAAAAAACAAAGAAAGAAAAAAGACGACATATTGTCTTCCATTTTGATAAATGTTGCATGTGTTGTGTGTTTGAGTAACTAATATATTTGTGTTGTGTCTTCTTGACATATCGACATTGTAGCCCATTTAACAGTGCAAACTTACATAGACATACTACTAATATAGCACAATACATAAAACAGATATCAGAAAAGTTCTCAAATGAACGTAATGGCGGCGAGTTTGGTTTGTTTGATAGGATTAATGTATTATTAACAGGTAGGGTCATTTAAGGACGATATCCCATATATGGCGGTGTGTGGATATCGGTATGCTTTGGGAGGGTACGGTATAATCGTGTTACGTCTCCTGAACATAGTGAAACTCATGTCCTTTTTATAGTGCTATCTTACTGAAGAATGTCGCCGCATACACAGCACAAGCACATCCGACCATGTCACATTTATAACCGCGAACGGATAAATCAGTCGTCCCGCTGCTTCCATTCTATGCGCTAAGCAGGAGCAGCAGTGGAGTGGATATTGGTAATGACAATGAATGTCCCTGTTATGACGTTACATTAGAATCTTCCATAAACATTTTGTTTATTTCAAATAATTAATGACTTTATTAATGTATGTACACGTGTATCCTTCCTTCCTTTTTTACTTGTAAGGTGCTTTTTGTTGAGATTGGTTTTATACGTAACTTATCTTAGTCTTCTCTTCAAAAATTTATAGTGAAATTGCAATAAACATACAAACAAAGACTATCGATAAATGTTGGCTATTGAGTATTCTCAGAAATAGTATGTCGCAAGAATAGCAGAGCCATTTTATTTACTCTGCCAAGTATGCTATATGTATACACCGTTAAAAGGTCGCGTCACTCCGTAAATGAGGCAGATGTATACGCCTAAGCAGAATGTCATCCGATATTGGTAAATCTTAGGACTATGATCACTTGTATAGCTTTGCATTCTAATGATGTCGGTTTGCCTTGGCGACGACGTTCTATTCTAAAAACAAATTCTGCTGTATAGAACTCAGACACAAGTGGAAACCAAGCCCCGTTTCATGCCACATTGAGTCCCAGAGTATATTTGTCATTGAGTTGGCAGCCATTTGTTCAATTTACAATTTCCTTTGTGTAATTCCAACAAAGAATAGTTTATTTTATGTCTTTCTCTAATTTCTCCTGTAGAGGGTATACAGATTTGTCAGCACCGAATGTTTATTTCGCTTTATGTAGAAAACATGTATCGAACAAAAAAAATAAAAACAACACGTAGTGACATTATCAGGCAGCATACACCCTAGGAACATGTCGTAAGAATGATATATCGGGATGTAATTTCTCTCGGGGAAAATCTTACGTCCATCAAATTGTCATGTTTCATTAATCTTCAGTGATGGATGTCTTACAATGTCTACCACAACTGTGATGTTGGATGGTTTTGGCTGGGGGACTCCACCGGCGCTATACGACTGTTGACTCCCATAACGATAGTTATGTAGCGGGAGATATCTAAAACAATCACGGCGTTTGATTGCCTTGTCAATCCTCTTGTTTATGTATATCTCGTAAGCCTAGTTCATCTTGATCTCTAATTTCGATTTTTCTTCATACACCATTCCGATGTGTTATTCCCGACTAAGACGTCGGCTACAGTACATTAAATCGCTGAACCCATTGTACTTTATCAATTCTATTCTTTTGTGCTCTATAAGTATTTATAGGAATTTACTGATAACGTTTCCGAAGATGGTTGATGACTGCTGGCACGGAGCACTATTTCCTTTCTTAAACGGAGACTAAATGTTTTGTTCGTTGGTGTTAATGAAGTAGAAGTTATTCTATTTATTGCTTTTCACGCGCCCCAGTGGATGTTGAATATGAATCCATAAACTGTTAAAGTACAGTAGGCTATATATAGCTCACTGTACTTGTGTAGTTGCTTTGTCATATATGTCTTTTATTATCATCCTTATATTTTTGATATCATCAGGCTCTTAACACTAATAATATCACACGGCAAAACATTACATGTTACCATTATATCACCTGCTGGTTAACCTACCCACACAAAAAGAACCATCCTTACATGACCTTATCAAATATGGCATTATGCCCAATTCCAAAAACCAACCAACTTCTGAACATGCTTGTGTTGTTTACATCAGACATCAAGGAGAGCAAATAAATTGTTAACTAATTGACTATCGTTGTAATACACACTGAATCAATAACACGTTATAATATGTAGGGTTACTCTTGTGTGTTTGTGTGAGACTTTGACAAAGTACGTGTATTATTATTGTCATGCTTGGCACAAAAAATGCGCATGGCATATCTGACAAGACAAAACCTATTCTCCCAAAATTGCATTGCTCACGTTTTGAGTGGTTTTGCGTATGTCACGTCTTTGATAATAAACTTATACGAGTGACTTCTCTTATCGACGTTTAAGTTATATTCAAACGTCTATGATGTATTGTTTTGGACCCCGTAACAAAAATGATTGCAAAAGGAAACAAATGCGACAGGTGGCTCTAGGGATTAGGGACCATCATTGAAAACCGATTGAGTAAGGTTAGAAATCAGAAAAACAACGTTGATGTTTTTAAAATGTAAAGCTCTATCATCATCATCAAACACACTTATAATATCATTACATTCAAAGTGTATTTAACGCAGGTAAGAACAAATAAAAAATAAACCATCACAAAAAGACGATTAAACGGTTTATTGATAAGCCAATAAATGTGTATTGTGCCACTTGAATCGATTTGTTCATTTAGCAATTAAAGTTAGTGACTACATATCCTTTCGCATTCTTAAGATATAAATAGCGTAAAATACCTGATGTAATAAACGGTTAGATGGTTGTTTATTACAGCCATGCTTACAACTCGTAAGTATGGCTGTGGTATTATTATTTCTGTTGCTGAACTCATGCTCTTTTATAGTCCCTTTTCCACTGAAACGTGCCGCTGAAGACACCCAACAAGCATACCCTATCCGATCCTTTTATACGGATACCTGGCGTGCGAGTCGTCCTAATCTCTTTATGCTGAACAGGAGGATAAACAACAACTTGTTTAAACTATGTTTAAAGTCAATATATTATAATCATACCTGTCATTAATGCATATGAAGCAAATATGAATACATTCTTACTGAAGAAAGAATTCTAAATAAGATCTGTTCGATATAATTTTGATAGAAGTATTCATTTTAATTTGCTCGACATTCTATTAAACTGTAATGCCATCTACAAGCGACCTTTCTTTCATTGTAGGTCTGAGGGCGATATGTCTACGTTACACTGTATATTGCTTTATATCTGTATTTTTGTCTTAACATGAAAGCAAGCTTTGATTAATCGTGCTGACGGTACCTTAAGCGTAGTCAAGTCGCTAACATAATTAACGTAAAATGTTTAGATCAGAAGATGTTTCTTTCAGATGATTAAATTGTAAGGAGATTTTTTTTTTATTTCTAAAGGAAATTCGTGCAATATATCAAATTATGAAACTGCAAGGTATGTATTTGACATTGAGTTACTTTTCACCGAGTTATGAGATTTTGAATAATGCATTGAGCCTTTTGTGATGACAATTTTGTATGAATTTAACAAGATCTGATCGACATTTGAGACAACTATTGAAATAAAAACAAAAAGTCGGAAACTGTCTAGGGAAGGCATTCCCGTTTCTGTACATAATCAAACATTCGTGTCTTGTCGTTTGCTGTCGTCAGAACTTGCACAATATGGCAGTACGTTATCTTGAAGTGTCAGTTTCAGAAGTATTGTAAATCTGAAAATTATTTCACACTTCCAAGAGGCGAAAACTAACATAAATATTACCAGACATTTCAAACACTATTGCCGCACGACTGATAAGATGGAGATCGTCCAAAAAATTACAAAACTAACAATTGATATTGAACAGACCAAAGTAGCAGAATTATTTATGAGGATCGTTTCCTAAAGCTACTATTTGTTTTCTCTCTTCTGCGTTGCAGCGCCCTCATCTGCCCCTATGCCCTGTGTAGCTCGTTTTCCACCAGCCATTACATCGGAGGGAACTACGTAGGCTAACCCGCACCGGTAGAGAAGAGTATTTTATTTGTAGAACTACTCACGTTGCCTTACATTAGAACATTTACCTTTTAATATGCATACGCATGTCTGCAAAATTACCTTTTTTCTATTCATAGAGGCTCCCATGGTAGTATTTGGTGTTTGGATACCTTCACGATTGAACCTTTTAATTAAAATTGTTCTTGCTACATTGGAAAACAGTAGCGGGTAAATTTAGCGGGGCTTTATTTTCGTTATGTTCGCGATTTTTATGAATTTAACTTCTGTTATTCAAAAGTGATAATATTGAACACAGAGGGATATATCCACTATACAGTATGTCAATTTGTTTGGTTTTATTTTTCTATAAGGAATGCGGACAATAGTTGTATGAATTAACTTAAATGAATGACGTTAATCGCAGAGACTTTATACAGAATCTGTGTATGCATGTACTTTTGGGTAAGTCCATTCCCTGAAAAAATTAAGAATCAACTTTAAACAGAACGTAAAATAGGATTTGGCCGTGATACATGTAGAGCAGTCAGGTTTACAAGGGAAAAACATCAGCTTGATATAATTCCAATCTGATTAAAATACTGATCCACTTTATCGCTTTTTGTTAAAATAAGGATTTTTAATCAGATTGACGCAATCTAGGATAGACAATGACGCATGCTTCGATTTAAAATGTTAACATTAATTTTTAGCCTTAATGGGCTCTTGTTTGTTAAACTTTTTTGTTTTATTAAATTTACGTAATATCACAGGCGCCAGGTCATGTATGCGGTCTGTTACCTGTATGAAGTGCATGGTGCGTGTTTGGGGAATCTGCGGTATAGTGGTGCTGTGTCTTCATAAATCCAATACATTTAGTTTTCTAACCATAAGTTATTTCTATATATTGGAAATTTGAGGGATTGATGTTCAATGAAAAATGAAAAAGTGTTACACACTAGACATCTTTTATACATCTTCAAATGAAAATCTGCTATCAACTGCAGATTCCTTGGCTTGATGCTGTAAAAATACATAATTAGTAATTTATATGTTCATTTATGCATCATTACCACTTTTTTTTTGTTTTGTTTTGTTTTTTGTAATGTCCCTTTTACATTTTGTCTTTGAAATACTTGGATAGAAAGTTAAATAAGATAAAGATGGAAAACTAAATCAACTTAATACAGGAATTTCAAGTTATTATCAAAGTCAATTTGAAATTAGAATAAAAAGAATCAGTCATCCAATGTTATTACTTTTATCTTGAAAATTACTTCAGAGACAATGCATAATAATTTCCTGGAGACAGATAAATATAATAGGGACCTTCACGTGTCATTCATACAACATTTCAACATAAATTTAAATGGTTAGACTGTTAATAATTATTTTGAACTCAAATTATCATTGAAACAATGATTTTGGTAGCTGATGGTTCCAACACAAGTCAAGTACACTATACATGTACCAGTAACATTATTGGTACAAACTTATTTCACAATAAGCCTCAGAAACATTACTGGTACAAACTTATTTCACAATAAGCCTGCACTAAAAATAAGATATCTCCTGATAGTCTATGTTGGGCGTTTCCGTGATAGAATCTCTGCCAAAATCTCTGTCAACGGAACTTATCTCTGTATACAAGACTAAAGAATTATGAATATTTATCTACTAAATCAAGTGTTGTATGAATCAGTCACTCCCAAGGACATCAGATAAACTGAACTCTTCGAACAATACATAAAACTACACAGATATATGCAAAAACATTCAAATAACTAATGCTATGTAATGTTTGTTGCTGGAGCGTTTTGACAATAGTATAAAGAATGTACTGAGTATTATACAAACAATATTACACCAAAGCTTATATTCTCAAGTTAAGTTATATGTCAAACTCCTGAGATAAAACAACTGAAGTTTAAAATATACATTTTTAATTCACAAATCTTTTTGAAAATCACTTAACAATGGGAAAAATAGGTTCCTCTCGGATAAAAATATAAAATGTCTACTTGCACCGGATATATAGTGGTTTTTAGATAATTTTACACATACAGGTCAGAATAACCTATAGTCATCAAGTCCGTTCGTTGTCCTGCACCGTCAATAACCTGTTTATTCAAACGACTTCTCATCACTTTTCATAACTGAAAGAACTACTGTAATTAGACCTGTAACATGCATGAATAAAAGACTACCAATTTACAACAAATAGATGTCCCAGATCTTCATTCAAAGTCACAATGGTCAAAAAGGCTAAAAAAATTAAACGGTGTCTTGTCAATAAATTAGAGTTCTAGAGACATGATATTGGGTCTGTAACATACAGGGATGAGAGATGATCAAGTTTGCCCTGTAAGTTAGAATTGTACCTGCTGCCCCTGTTGCATGACTGTAAAAGGCGACTAAATTAAGGATCCCAATTTTCTATTATTTTTAAATAGCTTTGTTCTTCCTAACGTCTCCCTTGGCACCGCCTCTCTTTTGGCCTTTTGTTGAACGCTCGCCCCTGTGAGGTAAACTCTAGGTTCTGCCCCTTGCAGTGACACACCAAAGTCTAAAAAAGTGGTAGTTTCTGCTCCTACTTCTGAGCTTTTAATATGTTATTCAGCACCAAAAATTACCAACGTTTTGAAAATTACAGTGCTTTCAATCCATAGGTTTTAATTTTACATATACAAATAAGAGCTGAAAATGATTTTTGGCAGTACTGCCAAAAATCATTTATTTACATCAATAGTGAAGTGAAATGAGTACATACGGTGAGACCATGAAGCCAAATTGTGGTTTACAATTTGATTACACATTTTTACAATGTTTTTAGTAATTGTAAAGTGACTTCTGCAGGTATGTTTTCATTTAAACAAGGCATAAAACAACAATTTTACAGTACAAAATTTCTGTGTTTTAACTAACGTTTATAAGTCATGTGAAGCCATTTGAATGATTTTTTGATTTTTACAGCTTTATTCACCAAACCCAATGGTTTTTAATAAATTAATGATGAAAAAATAGCATGTCAAAATTATCGCGTAGTTACTGCACATATAACTTTAAGTGAGTGGGACGACTGGTTCGCCCGTTGTCAGTATAATATGATAAGGTGGGGTGTGCTGCTTGATGTCTTCGGCAGCATGTTTCAGTGATATAGCACTATAAAAAGGGCAAAAGCCACTATACAAAAAGACGCAACACGAACATATTAGTCTTCCAAACCACACAACTCGCCCCTGACACACGCTACACACCACATACATTGAAGACAGACCTTACACGATCCTGGCTGTTAATTGGACATTAATTAATCAAACTAACAAAGACTACCACGTTTATGTAAAAGACATTCTGTTTAACCTTCATTCAATTTCACAGGAGTCAAATAGGCTACAATCCTTAAAATCCTTATACTTCAGTAACATGATATATGGTATATTGATAGTTGCAGTTTCTATTCCTGCTTAACAAACAGCTTAAAGGGAGTAGGACTGATTTGCCAATTGTCAATATAATCGTGGCAGGATTTTGTATGTTGGTGAGATAGCGCTATCAAAAATGTAAAAAGCTACACTAATACAAAGAGCCACAATACGATATTACAGGGCACCAATAGATGCATTACGATATACACGAACGCAACATACCGCATTCAGAGCAGGTCTTCCTTAAATGACCGCGGCTGCTGGAGCTTAAGGACGTTAGAACAAACTGTACTCTGGCCAGTGCACACCATAGTCTATAAACGAGGTAGTTCCTGCTCCCGCTCAGCACTCAGCAGCACGGAGTTTTTCGCCATTGTCAGTATAATGTGACTGAATGGAGTGTGCTGTCCGGTGTCTCTGATAGTATGCTTCAGTGAAATAGCATTATAAGAGGGGCGAGTTTCAACCCGGCCATGGGAGGAACCTAGATATTTTAAAGTTACGATTACAGGTATGCAGTAACCATTCTAAGCCCTGACTAGATACATGTACAAACAAATGTAAAATCAACCATCCCGCATAAAAAAAGAAAATAGTTATGATCACGATTATTATAACTGATAACGTCAAAACTTCATATCGACTGCTTAATGAATAAACAGATGAAAAAGAAAAAAATGATACTACAAAACACTCGACATGTTATGAAGATCCATTAAGTATTGTTGGTAAAGTCCTTTATCTAGTAATCACGTTCCAGCTATCAACAAACCTCCTGTTTTACTTATATTTCACCTTTTACTTATATTTCACCTAGTACTCCTTATTAAGATCTTCATTTTGTGCCCGATGTTTGGCAATACACTGTAAGTATAATTTGCACAGGAAGAATGAAATCCTTCAACTGATGTTTGTTGTTTTCCCAAATGTACGCACATCCCCCAAGTGATTCAGTGCCAACAAAATATCCGGAGAGTATGGCTTCATTTGTACAAGGAAGGTAGGGTAATCTGGCGTGATAAGGATTCGTCAATTCCATAGCAGGGTTAATTGTATGTCTACGCCTACGGTCATAAAATTAAAACCAGTAAAAAAAGTGCTAAGTTTAAAATGTTTCAGGGAAACCAATGATCGAATCACTGACCACAGTTATTTTTTTCAGCGATTGAGACATTTAACCAAATTTGATACCGTTTATGAGTACCATTTGATCATCAAATAACTCGAAAGGGTTGTATTATCTTATTTTTCAGAGTTGAGTGAGTTGAGTAATTAGCAGAAAAGACATTTCTTCAGTAATATGTTAATATAAAAAAAACTTAATTTACAATGTTAAAATCCATAGAGTTTTTAAATATCACATTAGCACACTTCATGATGTAACAACCATTATTTAAATCAAATATGATATAACAGCTTTCTTGTGTGTTATGAGATTCTCAAAAAATCATTATATTACTTTGTATTGGTTTTTATCCGCGGGGGAGAATAATTAGTTTTATCTGAGGTTAAAGATTGTGATTATCACTGTTAGAAATAGACATTGCGCGAATAATCCCAAGAATTACTATGAAAGAGAAAATCGAGAAATATCATCTCTCGAACTTACACACATCTTAGAAATATGCTAGGGGCGATAACTCCCGCATGCATTGGTCATTCTCATTTTTGGTGGAGACATATTATACTATGGTGTTACAAGCGAGCTATATAACGTGTTCTCAACCATAATTACAAATATAATGCTTTACTTTAATTCTTCGGAAATATGTGTGTTACTTTAACTCTGGTATTTTCTATTACAAAACTGCATGCACAACCTTGGTAAGAAGGTATATGTAGAACTTTTCTGATAATAAATATTCTGCATGCATGTATAAAATTTAAGAAAATACACGCAACACACCGCTTACACGGGAGGCCTTCCTTACATAGCTCTGGCTGTTAATAGGACTTCAAAGAATTTAACAAACAAAATCCCGTTTTGCTGAAGACTTATAGCTTATATATGTACTGGCCGACGATAAATTATTGTGAAAGAATGGAGATTTTTTTTCGATTTTTCTTCTTAACATCTCGGTCGAAGATTATAGGTTTTAAGTATATTAATAATTTTACCATACAAGACCTTAATTTTGAACATTTCAATAGATTGATATTATGATGTAAAATAAAAAAAAAACTAAATCAGTGATCACACCAAATTACTAGAACTATAATCTGACTTTTATTGACATTCAAGTTTTGTCTATAAAATATTTGGAAATTGAAATTCTCGTGAATTGAAAACAATATGTAAATGCACTACAATAAATTCATTGGAATATCAATATGAAGATAACAACACACTTAAAACATTTGTTTACGTCTTACGTTTTCGTCACACATGGTCCTATACACACCTGTCAATAACCGACCAGCTGTGTTCATGATCATATACATACACGAAGAAGGAGACGTGTGTTATGTGGCTGCACATATAATGCAGTCTATACAGGTATGTTATTCGTTACGTACATTTAAATATTTTTATGGTTTGTAGCCAGTAGTAATACTATATCTTGAATGAAGGAAATGACGATTCACGCGTTACAGATACACACAAAAGTTGAACAATCCTGTTCAGATGTACGATTTTTATTCCCATTCACGGATGAACTAAGTAAATGGATATAGCAGCATTTTATTAACTGTACAGCTGGGATATTTACATGTTTAACATATAGTTCACAGCATAGTTGAGCGCGTATAAAGTGTCCTAAAAATATAACAACGCTTGATGTTGTTTTTACAGTCTTTGTACCTGTTCATGCACCCAGTTACATATGTCAATGGGGCTTACGTGGAGTGCAAATCTACACACTGAAATAAGGATTTGCTGCGGAATGACAAGGAAGGAATCATGGAGGATATTCGAGTAGCTGCATTATCTTGCCTTGGCCTTATCAGCATGTTTGTAACATGCGTGGCGACAGATGACCAAAATCGTTTGTTGTTAGTTCAAGCGGTAAGGAAATAGATGTATATTACTTATTCATGTTTCCCTTATAGGTAATATTATGATCAATATCAGGACATTACTGTAAATTATCTATACTTTCGAATGAATAATGATTGGCGTTATTGATAAAAGCATATATTGAATACTGTTTTACAGTGTATGTCGAATAGGTATAGGTGTACTGTTGATCACGCAAACATTGTTGAGAGTCCAGGCATATCTACTGATAGATTATGAAAAACAAATCTTTGCCAGTCTGAAGTTCTTACGTTGACATGTATAAAAACATGTAGATATTCTAACAAAATATTGTCAATATAACTGAAAGCACTTCTAGTTCTTGTATGTGTACATGTAAGTTTCGCTTCAATGGACGAAACCCAAAACTAGCTTATCAACCGCACATATAATACATGTATTGCGTAACTCAATTACGACACTGAAGTTTGATATCCTATAGAAAACCAATGAATCGTTACATGACTACATGTACCCGTGTGCACGGTGTTCAGGTAAACGCCCGTGGCTATGACCTGGCAGCCGTCGTTATGACAACACACACTAACTAGTGTTATTTGGCAGTGTGTATTTTACACATTACTGTAGCTGGCCTTGGATTTTCTCGTCACGTGACGACAACAAATTGTCCGGATTATTGCGTTCCCTGACATTTCCGTCCGGATTGTGAGTTTTACGGAATATCGGCGTCCGGATTATCGCGGGGACACTGTATAATCATTCTTTGGAATTTGGGTCCATAGTTGGTTTTTTGTTTGTTTATTTCTTAGCATGTGTTTTTGTTATTGTAAGCCCTGTGTTCCATGGACTGGACCCAATTATCCGACCAGGAAAGTTTGTGACATCGGTATATCGCTGTACTCGGCAGCGGCATGCTTCATTGATATAGCACTATAAAGAGGGCAACAGTTCCACTAAAAAAAAGAAGACACAACATGAATATACCGCAGTCTCCCAAAACACACACCTCGCACAACATACACACAAAACACCTCAAATATGGGAGGCCGTCCTTACATGACCATATATAGCTGTTAATAGGACATTAATTAATCAAACAAACAAACATGTACCCTCATTTATTTTCCCACACATAAATCCATTTTCTGACTCTCGTTGGATATTTGAATCTAAGGTTTTAAAGGGATTTTATGTAAACTTATGCCACATATATATATGTTGTGAAAATTATAAAACAAATATTGAAAACTTTGTTTGTTTGTTTGTTTGATTAGTTAACGTCCTATTAACAGCTATGGTCATGTAAGGACGGCCTCCCATTATGTGGTGTGCTGCGTGTATGTTGTGCGAGGTGCGTATTTTGGGAGACTGCGGTATATTCATGTTGTGTCTTCTTGTATAGTGGAACTGTTGCCCTTTTTATAGTGCTATATCACTGAAGCATGCCGCCGAAGACACCAAGCAACACACCCCCACCCGGTCACATTATACTGACAACGGGCGAACCAGTCGTCCCACTCCCTGTATGCTGAGCGCTACGCAGGAGCAGAAACTACCACTTTTATAGACTTCGGTGTGTCTCGGCCAGGGAACAGAACCCAGAGCATTCCTCACAGGGGCGAACGCTCAACTCAAGGCCAAATGTGAGGCGGTGCCAAGGGAGGCATTAGGAAAGATAAAGTCAGTTAGGAAGAAGAGAAAAGATAAAATCCTAAATTTAGTCGCCTTTTACGATCATGCAATAGGGGCAGCAGGTACAATTCTAACGCCCTACCTGCAGGGCCAATATTGAAAAAAATCCCACGGTACCGTTTACGGTTTTAACCATACCATTAACATTTCTAATCGTATAGCTATACTTTTTGTATAACATTGTTTACGGTTCAAGTACAGAATATAAAACCGTCATCAAATGACACTGGCTGTTAATAGGACCTACAGAAAGATGTAATTATAATAAACCGAACCAAACAGTACACAAAAGCTTCAAACAACCTCTTGCGAGCAACCTTCATCAGAAAAAATACCTATAAGACAAGACCATGCATTTAAAAAGGTAAATACCGATTATAATAGCTAATTAAATAGGTTTAGACAATGTGTTTTCATCCACTAGTGCGTTTTTTGTTGTTTTTTTTTTTGGTTCCTGGACAAATTGAAATAAGAGTGCTCTTGAAGCCTTGTTAATTTAAAATCTGCGTCAATATTACGAATACGAGATAGACCATGAAGGTTTTTCAAAATAATAAAGACTTCCATCTTCATTTTACAGATATTCCGTCATGGAGATAGAAGTCCACAAAAGACATACCCAAATGATAAGTATCGCAGCTACTGGAAACAGGGATGGGGACAACTGACGCAGGTAAGGCTTCATATACGAGAATAGTATTCTAATGAGGAAATAAAACGGCTGGATACTTTAGTAAAGCATACATGTATATGCTGGGTTTTAAATGATTACTTTATTTCTATTGTGTCACAGAAGTGTTATCACGCGTGTCTTACAATATTTATGATATATTTGTCCCGTCGTTTTTTCTCGTCAAAATCGTTTCAAAACAAAGTGTAGCTATTTTTTTAAATAAAATATATATTTATAACCAATTTTGATTTTTCTATCTGTATATAGCGTTATATGCATTAAACTTCAGCCAAAATTATCCATTTCATTTTCGTACAATAACGCCAAAATACAAAATGTACCCCAATTTACGGCATATAGTTTATTTAGTCATAGCATCCTCATTTCAGGAAGGAAAGCGACAGGCGTACAATTTGGGGAAATTCTTCAAAAACAGATATGGAGATGGACAGCTATTAAGTTCCAGATACATTCAGTCAGAAGTAGGTATCCAAAGTACGTTATTTTCTTTCATACCTACACGCGTAATACTGGCTGGTCCAGGGCAATACACTCATGTCGCCTGAGCCTTTATTGCATGGCTACCCATGCAATAAAGCCTCGTGACGTAACGGCGTCAACAAAATCTCTATTACCTCGGTAAAATTTTAACTTTTTTTTCACAAATATGACTGGTTTTACTATAAAAGATGCAAACAACGGAATTTGTGTTGAAAGTATCTCCTAATTTTTCGTGAATTGAAAATTGACTTTCAGTCGTGGATTTCTTCGAATTTATTTCAAAATGGCGGGATATTATAGTTGTAAAATTGCAATAAAACGTCGAGGTATGAAAGAAAAATACTCTTTCATAAGTGGATATGAAGGATAGGGATATTCTACCCTCGGGATTACAAAATGTTGCAAAACCCTCGGCAAGCCTCGCGTTTTACTACATTTTGTGACCCTCGGGTAGAATATCCCTATCCTTCATATCCACTTATGGAAGAGTCTTATAATATTAGTCTTCATATTATAGAACACAAACGCATAATTAGCTAGCGAACAAATCATTAAAAATATGTTGTTGATAAGGTTTAGCGTCTCATTATCAGTTAGGATAATTTCAGTTCATTGTATGAAAAGAGTATGTATCTTTTATGGGAACATCTATGTTTTGCGAAGCTTAGGTATATTAGTGTTGTATTTATCTGTAATAGTTGGACTTTTGCCGTTTTCATTTCGTGAAAAATGCATCCACGCCTAATTCGGTTTCATTGTTAACGCGGAAACCAGTTGACCCCCCTCCCTTATGCTGAACGCTAGGCAAAATTAAAACTAAAATATTTATAGACTATGGTGTATCTCGGCCAGGGGACAGCTGTATCTCATGCAGATCGAAAGTGGAACTTACACTAATTAAAAAAGAGAAAAAATAACATCCCAAATTTAGTCGCCATGTAAATCATGCACTCTCTACCTGCAGGGCAGAAAAACTTATGATACTGTGATAGTTATGGTTATCCTTTGCAGATTACAATAGCTAGTTCTGACTATGACCGTACCCTCATGAGTGCATACTGTGTTCTCAGTGGACTATACCCGCCTAATGGAACTGACCAGCTCTGGAATGCTGATATCGACTGGCAACCCATTCCCGTCCACACCAAACCACGCGATGAAGACTACGTAGGTTGCATTTTATAAAACAGATAATTTAATGCATTGCTATTTTAGTTGATGTTTAATCAATTATATATATCAGTACTAAATTTCATATAGAAGTAGTGCCACGGAATTATTTCGGGACATAATTATTTATTTTTAATATTTTTATTTTGAATTAAAGCTAGTCTCGATTTTTTAATGGTGGAAATGGTATAAATTATATAAAAATACTAATTCGTCTGCTCCTGTTTTATAATGAGAAAAAGACGGTGCAGCGGTGTAGCATTTTAAACGCATAATTATATAAAACTTTGACTTAAAAGAATATACTTCCTACAGAAATCAAAAAGATTTGTTATGAATGGATTGCTGAATAGTTTATAAATAATGGATTTTATTTTTAAGGATAATTCCACTCATTGCTAACAGCAACTGGTTCTAGCAAGTCATATAAATAGTCAATAAATCATCTGTATTTTCACTCTTTACCAGCCGTCTGTTTGTTCGCTTTAAAAGCACTCTTGTAATGTCAGTTTTCAGTGATAATTGACATGATGCGATGTTCACCAATATAAATATATCAACCACTATGTTATAGCTGTATGGGGGTGTAAACCTAAATAGATGTTGTGGCAATTTTGTATGAACTGTGTTCTGAAAAATACTAATTTGGGCAAGCCTTACTCTGATTTCATTTTGAAACAAACTTAATAACAAAGTGAAAAATATTTCATTTGAAATAATTTAAGTAATATCAAAATCAATATAACATACTGAGGCCTTATAAAGTAAATTGTACAGCTCATTGAAAAATGACTCTAGCTCACACGTTTTAGTTGGGTTATTGAGACTGAGGTTACTGGAATATTATAATGTTGTTGATTATTGTATGTTGCAGGAAATAAGTTATAAGTCTTCCTGTCCTAAATATAGTAAACTGGTAAAAGACTACAGTGGAAACAACACAATGGCTAATTGTGTCGCAACACATCAGGTAGTTTTTAATCATTGTTTGGAATATCTTTAATCTATGTTTGATTGTCATCCATACAATCAATGATACGAACTTTTCGAACTTGTTTCGTTTAAACAATATTTTTTCATAATTATTTTGATACATATACATACAACGAATAAGCTTATTTCGGAAACGGAAAACAAGCTTAGATCTTATGTCAATTCCTTTCAATTCGGTTTTGAAATAACACTACCTCATTTCGTTTTTTCTTTTTATATTTATACTTTCGCAAGATACGTTCATTTTTTACCATATATATCAAGATATTTAGATAGTTTACATATACATTTGAGATATGTTACTTCCAAATGATTGATAAATATGTTCCGTTTTTAAATAGCTGTGCGTCTTTACATATATTTGTAGGTGTTTATGTAGAATTTAATTCTTACATAAATACAGTTATTGACACATCCATTAAAATTATGTCAAGACGTACTAATAATCAAATATTGTAAACCACTGGAACTTTCTTATGCCTGCAATTTACTTTCGCGAAACTTTTTTGATCAGAAAGCGCTTGCATGTAACCGGAACGCGTTAATTAACAATATTTTGATTTCCCCAACTTTCTAATCCTGGAAATTTTTTGAACTGCAGTTGATTACTTTGGGATTTAGCGTTTGGAATAGTTCGTTAAAAAAACGCAGTTATACTGTTTTATCCATTTCAGAATTTAGTAAATGACATTGTGAGGATATCGGGATTGCCAAGGGATTCATGGAAGGATATAGTAGATATTCTGTACTGCCAGGTAAGTACAAATAACTTTAACCAACAAATTTGCTTTGTACTGATATTGATAAACTATGTAAGTCTTTCTGCTGCATATGTCCTATTCTACTAGGTTGATATAATTATATATTAACGAAATCAAATGGGTTTTTTGTTTTGATTGCATATGCTTTAATTTCCATATCATCATTTGATATGTATGCTTAGAAAACGATGATCTTTGAATACAACCCTGAGGAAACGAATATTTTGGCAATGCAAGTTCAAAAGCTCAAATAACACAAAAGAATAATATAAAATCATTTATTTTGCTTCTGGAGCATGTGCAGTCAGAACTTCATTCCAAATAGAACAAAGTGCCACCGATTTTTTTTTTTTTTTTTTTTTTTGGGGGGGGGTGCAATTAATTATTTTTAATATATTTATCTTTAAGTAAAATAAGAAGCTGAAAAGTTTCAATTGTGTAAAGTAAGTAATTTTTGTAACTGAAGAAATATACATCATCGTCTGCTACTGTTTTGATAGAGAAAAATTCCATTTGTCAGCGATGTTGCATCTTTAAATATTAGTTCTAAAATAACAGTATTATCCCTTAGTTATATTGTGTAATCAACTTCTGACAGCTCTAAAAATATATTTAAATTGAAAATTAATCGAGGCTAAAATAAAAGAGATTTAATAATAGCCTTTTAATCAAAGTAGTTTAAAAAAGACGCAATCTGAAAATAAAATTATTACCATAATGAGCCTAATTCATGTACCACGTGATAGCCGATAACGTTTGTGCGGGATTAGTATCTCCAGTGGTGATATAACGTAATTATTTGTAAGCTTCTCGCTGAAATTACGTTAGCGTGGAATATAATCTTTTCACGCCATTCTATCACCAATAGAAACAATTGTCCCACTCAAAAGTTATTAGGTATCACGTGGTACGTGAACCATCGTAAAACAGAAGATGAACATAAATTTTAATGATGGTAATAATATGCATTATCCTACCAAGTAATGTGTTGTTTTAGTATAAACACAACCTGAGTTTACCGGAGTGGGAATCTGTCCTACCATTTAGTCGAGTCGCCTCCTTGCGTGATGTATTTGTATCATTTGCTATTCCAACCCATGAAAATGCAAAATTAAGGGGAGGTAAGTTTGTTATATTTGTTAAGTTTGCGTTAAGGTAGGAAAGCCGTACCAGGATTACAAGTAATGGTTTGAATGAATTGAGATGTGAAAGTCATTCAAAGGCACGAAAAAATGTATGATGATGTATATAAGTTACAACACAGAATTTACGCATCGTAATAATTCTTGTTTTTATACTTTATATATGTTTAGATGAAATTTGTCTAATGAAATCACTTCAATTGATGATGCCAATGTAGAAATGTGAATTGAAATGGTGAACCAAAGCTTGGCTTCTTGGTTTGAATTTGCGTATCCATTTTAATGCACATTGAATGTAAATATCGCGATAGTTATCAGTACTGTCAAAAATTCATTTTGAACTTTTATTTGACAATGTAAAATAAAAAATGTATGCACTGTACGTCTTGTGATTTTTATTATGTCGGTAATTTATGGCGGTGAATAACTATTAAGTATTCTTTTCAATTCATGAGTACGTATATTACGTCACATAATAATTTATATATAGATATAAAACATGTAAATGATATTACATTTTATCAACAGGTCCATTGTTAAAAGAAATAATCGCAAACATGCAAAGAAAGTTGAATAATTCATCACAAGAAAAGGCATACTTGTTTTCCGGGGTAACTATTGACACGCTCATTATACAGTATTATAGGAAAATATGCATATGTATTCTATTTCTACCAATTGGTCAGTTTCTTTCAACATTAGATGAAATACCGAAAAGAATATTTGGAACATTAAGATAAGTGTATCATTATTAAAGCTTATTAGAGAAAAAATATTTTTTAAATTTGATTAATATCGATGGTTAAAAAGTCTATAACTAATGGTAACTAATTGAAATTATGCATTTCGGACATTGACACAGAATATTATGTTATTGGTAATTTTGTTTCAGCATGATAGTACTTTGGTAGCATTAATGAGAGTCTTGGATGTGTTTGACAACATACATCCTTTGTATTCCTCCTGTGTTATGATGGAGCTGTGGAAAAAGGACAACTCATCTTTCGTTAGGATTTTATATAAGAATGAGACAGAAAACAATAAGACACATAGTCTAAAAATACCAGGTACGTGATCCGATGTATAAAGGTTTTTGTATGAGTTTTATAATGATAAACATATTTACATAAGAAAGTTTATCACATTTTCAAGTGGAATATGATGAATGATGAAAATATAAGTGGTGGTTTCATTCAATATTGACCAATCAGAACACATCATTCACGTTAATATCCTTTTGGTAGGAATAACCTTTTATTAATTAAAGTGGAGTATATTGAATGTCGGTATGTAGTTATTTTCGAGGGGAAGAATTTTAAATAAAATGAAGTATTTTGTGTTTAGAAATAGTCTTTATTAGGCTATGGAACAATGAATTAGCACCCACACGAAAACAATACTAAGATCTCTTATTATAAAGTATAAGAAAATGACAATACCATGATCATAATACATAATGGCTGAGTAAAACTGATCTATGTTAAACAAATAACTGAAAAAAACTATTAGGACTACAACTAATATGTTTACCTTATTATAAATACTGTATCTTGGGGCCGCGGTAGCCGAGTGGTTAAGATGTCTCGACATATTACCACAAGCGCTCCACCTCTATGTCGCGAGTTCGAATCCCGTGTGGGACAGTTGCCAGATACAGCCCGTTGCCGTTTTTCTCCGGGTACTCCGGCTTTCCTCTACTAACAAGCCTGACATGTCCTTACATGACCCCGGCTATTAATAGGACGTTAAACTAATAAAACCAAACCCGCGACATTTTTCGGGATAAAATATTCTAGAGGTACAATCACATTTGAATAATAACTGCTTCAATAAGAGTTATGTGATATGGTGACCAAATTTAAACATAGTGCTAATAAAATTACAGAGGCCCCTGACTGACATGCCGCACACTAATTTTATTTTGTTTTATCGAATTACTACTTCGTTTCATCGAAATATTATTTTGTTTTGACGAAATGTTGTTTCGTTTTAAAATTTGTGTGATTCATGAATGATATTATTTTGCGACCTGAACTTAATCTACCATATTTCCTCTTTCACAGGTTGTATCGAAACCTGTCCTTTCGAAGACTTTGTTAACATTCTATCAAGCAGTATACCAAAGAATATCTTAGAGGAGTGTAAGGACGAGCAATATATGTTAGGTCAGACCAGTGTTCGCAGATTCTTAGCATTTTTATCTTATTTTTTCATTGGTATATAAGAAACATGTTCATTTGTATGATAATGTTTTATACGGTTATATTTGTTATGGATTCCATGGCGACTTAAAATTAATGAACTGTAAATACATTATTTATTTGATTTTTAGAGGAATTAAATTGGATAATTAAATTATTGTATTAATGATTGATTGAATCATTATTTGACGATTGACTGATATATCGATGTGTTAGATAATTGGCTGATAGTTTCAGCGTCTTTGAACCAATAACATAATTAACGGATGCATTTTTTTTTATTTATACAGGTGTTTCAGTAGATGGCTCAACGATTGGAGTATTGATTCTGATCTCTTTATTCTCATTATTAATCATTATTATTGCCATACTCAGTGTTTACATATATCGAGCCCGACAGAGTTCTAGAATATACCGTGCATTACCAGCAGAAGACGAAGATCTTTAAACTTCCGATCTAACTCTTACCTACTCAGAAAGAGCTTCACAATCTTACTAAACACCACTAACAGTTGAATGCGTAAGACATCTACCCATGGGTAGTTCAGGGTTTCAGAACTTAGAACAGATTGCCGTGATGTATGAGAGGATATAAACATGACACAAACTAATTAGGCAACCATATGTGTTTTTATCGCTATTCTTATTTGTATCAACTGGCAATTAATTAGAATACAACTGTTAAAGTAATGATTTTGCAGTTAGAAATATTCCAATTTCTATATCTTCATTTGAAAAGATACTGTTGTTTGCCAGTCAAATGTTTTCACTCAAAAGGAAGGTACAACTACTGTAAATCCCGTATCAATAGTCACCCTGGGGAATACGATGCTTTATTTAACTCCCCTGTCGTGTGATCAACATTGTATATACCAGCGATATAGCTTTTATAAAATGAAGTTAGACAGCTATAATTTAGATGAAGTCACCGCACTAATATATTACGCCATTACCTTCATATACATGATTTACCCCATGCACCCCAAACCTCGCATACAAGGGAGGCAATTCCTGTGTCCTTACCTGTTCATGTTTGATCCGGTTTTATATCTAAAAGCAATAAAATATCAATGAAAAACTACAGCTGGATTGTCTATTATTTCAAATGTCACTTCAACAATATAAAAACACAGAGTTATTGATGAATGCACCAAAGCTATTGACTTGATAATAATAGTTCACATATTACAGGAAATAGTGGATATTTTATAGTGTCAACTTCAGTCTCATTTCAATCTTTCTTTATCGAAAACAGTATTTCCAAGCGATTGAATAGAGAGCAAATGTCTATTACTTACAACAAAAAATGAACTATAAATCTCCTCCTAGTTCGTAAATCAAGAGAAAGATGTGAATACAAACATATACACCAACAAAATGTTTCCGTCATTAACTGTTATTTTCTCACCCGCGTGGCTTCGGATATGGCGACGATACTGCAAATCTACTTCTAATTTTAACCAATGATATAAAGAAATCCTCCAATAGCAGAAAAGAAATAAAGTTAGTCTTTTGAGATATAAGCAAAACAATTGAATATATTTGGTGACATCGTGGCATTCTTACTGAATTATTTAGGTTTGGAATTAATAGTAAATTGTTGTCATGATTTTCAAATTATCTCCCAGATCGACAGTAACCAGATGCCATCAACAGTAAACATTCATCCAGACAACAAGTAAACTTGTACATATAAAATGTTGACCAGAGATTTACATTTTATTCAATCCTGCACATGTGCTACTTTACAAATATTTTTCATGGGTTACTGTGCTCTAGTGCATAATGTTAAACCCAAGGTGGTGGTAATCAACAAGCATTATATTGCACGAGACCAAAGAATATAACGATGGTACGATGGCCCGTTTGAGCCTGTCAAATTACAACTACGTTATTGAATAAGTTGTACGTTTATAAATTGACAAAGTGTACATGACCATTTACTCATAAGTAGTTATACATTTATAAATTGACAAAGTGTACATGACCATTTACGGTGGGCAGGGCAAGGTATCGGCGTGAGTTATTGGGAGATTGGTGAATGGGGATGTTAAATTCCAGTCTTGACCTTTGGTTCAGCTTTGATTGATATTGCAGCGATAACTCAATAACTCACGCCGATACCTTGCCCTGCCCACCGTAAATGGTCATGTACACTTTGTCAATTTATAAATGTACAACTACTTAAGAGTAAATGGTCATGTACACTTTGTCAATTTATAAATGTACAACTTACTTAATCAGGTAGTTGTAATTTGACAGGCTCAAATGGGCCATCGTACGATGGTGATTACAAGATACTTATATATTGCACAGGCAATAAATAAATGATTGATTGAATTAGAATATCAAAACTAAACTGTGTACAGTCTCCACTCCATTCAGTAATTGTTCATTTGCAAGGAAATTTTGGTAAAAAATAATTTATTGCAGTGAGTATTGAATTTGAGTATTGATTGATATATCCTGAGTTATGTTTTAAAAGCCTGTACACTGAACAACCCACCATACTAAAGATTATAGTAAACAAACAACCATATGAGTGTATGTGTCTTTTAATTATAACAAATAAACAATAAATAACCAAAATATTTGACTTTGAGAAATTTAAAAGAAATTAAGAAAATATCTCATAGAGGCAATAATCGTAATTGTGTTGTGATATGCTAGTCTCCTAATAATTTCATTACATGTGGCTGAATTAGGCAATGGCGCAATATCACATTTGGCAACCCCGCCATGCGACAGTATGACAATGAGACGAGTAAAGAGCGACAGTTTACTTTGTCGCATGGCGCGTTGCACTGTCTCATTGTGCAATATCGCATTGTCACACTGTCACCATGGCGGGAACTCTCATACGACAGTACGACATGGTCGAAATCAGTCAACATAAATCGGTGCATTTAAGATAGAAAACCCATTTTCTTAAATACAACCCAAAATTAATACTTCAGCACGTATTTGTTTTCTTCGTATCTGGGAAAAAATATCGCAATGGAATCACGCTTCTTTGTACTCCAAATGATAATGATGGAGAAGTAAAAATTCTAAACTGCAAACACTAAGAAAAAGATCCGTTGGAGTTGAAAGATCGAACCTTCAGAATAATAATATAGGTATATTACATATATCTTAGGCATAAAATTTTATGTAAAAGCTTGAAGGTATCTTACAATTGTCCTTGGAATGTGTACGAAAAATTACAGACTGAACCAGATTCCATATTAGTATTTATTATAATATTAGGTCATCAGTTAGACATGAAAGAGAAATTCATCGCAAAATATACAACAAAAGTCACAATAATACAATAAAATTTATCTTCATCTTTTATGCACAATAAATACAGATTCGTCTTCTTTGGAAATAAAATTTGATAAATTGATATTGAACAATAAAGTGCAAATCGTCTATGATAAGTGCTGCAAGGTATGCACATGAATAGCATCCTCGGGCGTCCTAGAAAATATTCAGAAGAAATTGACATCAGAAATGGGTTAATATTTTGTTTCTATTTTGTTTTAGTTATCTGACAAAATAATAATCAACACAAGGACGACATTACAGTTATATTGACGGTTGTTTCATTTCTTCACAGAAGGCACAATTGTTTGCTGGCGACATGATGTCCATATTTGATAACGTCCATACAATGTGTCTTTAAATCAAAGATGCGAGTCGTGTATGAAAGTTCTAAATGTAATGGCTCCGTCCCCTGTATGCGGCATTCATACCAGTACTGACTGTGTTTATGTTCTCGGGGACTGTGGTGTATTTGTGTCTTTTTGTGATTGCGATATTCATGTATACTTTGCTGGACTACGTGGTTAAGCATAACAGGGTGAGAGTAGTGTCCATCTTGCAGGGATCGAATCCACGATCCCAGACTTACTTGCCCAGTGCTCTACCGACATGGGCGAAACTAGAAGACGAACATATGACCAATATCAATGTTACCAATTAAAATTTACTATAGAAGCACATTACTACACGACCAGATGGGAGGATGTCTATGTCGCTATGTTGTGGGTGGTAGAGTAGCACCATGCCGTCGTCATTCGACGCTACTGCAACCATTGACATTATCGTAAATCAATTGGAAGCATATCAAATCAACGTAACTGCTATCAAGATATTTGACCTATTTCATTGTAGTATTAATATTACATTTAATTAAAATAAAAAGTTATGTTTATTACTTTCAATGATATTATTGCATATTATGCATATACTGTGTACATATGCATTGCATATAATTCTAAGTCTTATTCTAAAAAGACACATTCAAATATCGGAAGAACATTTTCCCCTTGTAATACTTATATAACGAATTCGAACAAGAATGCTAAAATAGGTGCAATTATATAAATAGTGCTGGACTAAAATATGCGTAATTCTAGATGTCCAAATATATCCAACATAAGTTCATAATACGATGTGATTTATAGTTGTGTAGAGGGCAACAGTCAAACCTGAAATCATTGAGTATATTCCTAAAACAATTATCACAAAACAACTAAATATTGTCAATTTTCGGAAAAGTTTTCCAGTTGTTGATTTTGGATCTTTCTCGCCATGAAGTACCAATATTGTTGAGGAGAACGGTACTATCACAGACAGGAAATACGATCCCACACACCCCGTCAAAGACATCAGCAGTTCAAATTCAGGCACCAGAATTGTAAATATACCTTCAAGGAAAATAATTTAAGTATACTATTTATCTTTGGTTAGTGTAGATCAACTTACTTTTGCGACGACGTATTCTCGCGATTTGACGCTAAACGCCATTTTCACGGCAATTCAATTTCAAGATTTAGAGTAAGTCGGTGTTATTCAATAATAAAATTTTGCTTGTAATAAGCATTTCCATTGGCTTAACAATTTACTTATTCAGCCGTTTGTAACGTTGGTTCTGATTGGCGTAATGATTTAATACTCATGTGTTTACTTTCATCAATGAAATGTGTCTTTTATTTATCATCATACATGTATATTAGTTCCTGCTGATTTTGTTATGATTCATTCTGAATAAACAATCGTAATTTGATCTTACAATTCCATTTAGCAGTACATTCACGGATATCAACCGTAAGAATATACTTAAAATATCGCAAGAGCACAACATCGATGAACATTTATTAAAGCTATGTAAGTAACAGTTATCGGCTCCCTAAAAATGCTTTTCTTTTTCACGATATACTTACAAGCGAAGATCAGTAGAAGAACACTGCATAGGAGTTCTCCGTGGTTTTGAATGATTCCTATGTGTATCCTATCTTTAAGATCTGACCATATGATATCTACAGCTACAAACACAAACATTCCCATTGTGCAGTACATGGAAAGAAAACATAACGCCTTCAGGGATTCATAAACTCTGAAAAATGAAATGGCATTCCAGGAAAATCATAGCAAAACTATGTACACAAAATATATTTCAAATCAAATTTTCAGAAATCTATAAAGATATCTTAGAACAACCAATAGTTACTGAACAGTTCCTTAGCCAGTAGACTGAAATCATTGAAATATTTTGTAATGATCTGAATTATACGAATATTACTATATAAAGAATAAAAACTTAAAGTAAGATTTTTACCTGTTATTACTTGGTAGATTCAAAATAAAATTAGCTTTCGTATCATCTCCAAATTTCAGGTATCCAAAAAATCCACAACCAACATATGAACTTAGCAAAATGGCAAGCGTTAGACCGAGAAGGCCATCCCACCCGTCAAAGTTCTTGGTACTCTTCATTTTGTTTCTTATAGGTAAAAGCTACGAAATAGAAAGAAAGGGGATATATTAATAACGTTTAAGATAATGTTACGTATAGCTGTTGTTTCGTCCTTTAAAAGTCATTGGAGATGTATTTGGTGTCAAATGATCACTATATCACACGAAAATGCAGAAAAGTAGTATTCGGTAAGACAAATTATTAATATCATTTAAATCAGAGATGTTTGATTATTTAAAGGGAAAGTTGCGTTATTTGTTCAATATAAACATGCACGAATATCATTTCCTTAAAGCATACAAAATGTAGTGAAAACTGCAGAGTTTTGTTTTTATATATAATTTTCGAAATGCATAAATTTTAGAATACAGATGATAATTATTCACAATCATCATGGCAATGGCAAGTTATCAGGTGAGATCAGTAATTTTTAGTTGGCTTATTTGTATATGTATATGTACGTGTTCAGTATTGAAAGGAAAAAGAAAAGAAAAAAATGTCCGCCAGTTCCCTTAGTAAACTTGGTCGATATGCAGGTGTCATCTTCTAACCATTTTAAAATCCCCCTTTTCATTAAACAAAAGACGAATGTTTGCAACTTGCATTGTCACCTTCAACCAACTATACTTTTATACCTTCCAGAGCGTTGCAGTCAAATCTAACGACACAATTTCCTAACGTATTCTCAGTCACTCAGAAAAATACATAATTGACTTCCTAGACTTGGTATCACTGCAGCTATTTGCAAACCTCAATTATAAATTTAACATAATTTATTTAACTGCAGCTAAACAATAAATGATTAAATTGTTTGTGAAACCAATTTACCCTTACCGTAACAACACCGCCAAATGAAAACATCACATCATTTACGAATGACGTCATGATCAGGAAATCGATGTGCTTGCTGGCTGGTCTTGTTCGTGTGTCCGGCAGATCATGGCAAATGTACTGAAAGGAGATAATAATTACTAAAAGAAGAACCACGTTTCCGGCTGTTGCAAGATAAGAAAGCAGCTTCATTCGCCGAGTTATGTAGACGGGTAGCAACAATACCGACACACCAATGATTGACAGCGTATCACTGACCTCTACACAGTGTCGGAGAACCTGTAACGAAAGTAATTTCATATTTGTACAAAACAATATTTTCTATGTCATATTTGGAAAGAAAGAGGTAAAAACGATTTCATATAAACCATAAAAATTCCGTCAGCACTCCCAAATGTGAAGCATATGATCATTAAGAGATATATTAAAGATGTTTTATCGAACGCTATATATATTTTTTGAATAACAAGGTAGGCAGCTTAAGATACAAATGTACATGTTTTTATACCCCCGCAACGAAGGTAAAGGCGGAGAGGTATACTGGATGCGGGTTATTCGCCTGTCGTTCTCCGGCGATCTACGAAACTACTTGACAGATTTTGAAAAACAGTTGGTACGCAGAACCCTTACAAAACGAGGAAATGAGGAATCTATATAGGGTTTAGTCGACCACTGTGGCGACAGTTCTAGTTCCTATTAAAGATAACATGACTTCAATTAAAGAGTTTGCTCCCCTTTTATATCAATTATACCATACAGTTGTCAATGATGTTAATCTTAATTAAATATTAATGTTTATTCAACATATTTATTAGATATAATATCAGTGTTAAGTATGGTGTTATTGTTATTAAACTGTTTATGACCGAGGACTATGTACTAGAGCGGCTATCTAGAATCTATTTTACATATTAAAAAATAACTGAAATTTCCTAATTTTGCTTCCCAAAATTAATACGCAACGAACTACTTGGACGATCTAATCTGAATACAACCGAATATATGCCATGCCATCCAAAGTATCCAAATGATCACAAGTATTTGTGTTACAAGGCCTTACTGGTAAATATTGCAATATTATACATCAAATAAGGTAGACAATGATTTTGTGTAACCCAAAATAATCGTAGAAATTTTTAATACAATTCAATTTTCTGACTGCTTCCTGATGAATTTGGAAGGGTGCATGTAACAATACGAAGTCATTGTAAAAGAGAACTACTTTTTATATATATCAGGTTTTGAAATGCCTTCAGATATTTTCGGAAGTGAAGATTTTAGCGATTTGTATAGAAACAAGAATATCAAATTTCAGGATTTTTCATCTCTCACGATTCGACTTAAGGATATTTTACATATATACTTCAATTATTTATCCACAGCAGTAGCCATAAAACTAAGCTGCCAGCCAATACGGTATATTTATACGATATCGATGTTATCCAACTGTAGTATTTTTACTTACATCTCGTGCTAGAAGATTCATTATTGAAATCATATCTGGCATCATAAGACCACATGTCAATAAAATGCAACAGTTCACGGTACCTCTGAAATGAATATTGGAACATCACACTATATATTTAGTTAAGTGTATATCTAACGAAGAGGACGTCTTATTTTCAAGTTTTTAGGGTATATTTTCTGTCACATACTAAAGGCTATTCCATGTCTCATCACTATTATAATGGTTTGTTTTTTCATTTCGTTTGAACTAGCTAAACTTTGTCTTCTCGCTGGGTTGGCGAAATAACAAATTAAAAAGAAATATCCAAAGTGTCGTTATAATTTTGCCTCTAGATCTTTGAAATACAACGTTTTTCTTAAAGTCCCATTATTCGTATCTGTCTTATTTTTTTCATGATTTAGAATAATCTTGAAAACAAATCCTGTGGTAAATCAGGCAGAGACAGGACTAAATCGAAGTCAAGATGAGCAATAATGATTCGGAAACATTTGATAAAAATCAAATAAAAATTGAACATCGCTAGGTGGGTCCCACTTAGCCAAACAACCCGAAGTTAGCCGACATTGTAACGTCGTTGCCGATAACGTCATGTGACTACCGTAATTACGTAACTGTCCGAATTCTTCCGAGAACGGGTCATGAACTTTCCGACTTCCGTTCGGCAATTATCGTAACTTCTATGGCGACCAGTTTGAAATTCAACAACTGCTGTACCAAAATTATTAAGAAAGCGTAATAAATATTCTTTGATATAACTTAAGTTTAACTACATCTACAAATACTATCAATATCGGGGACGAATCTAACTTGACTTTTTTTGATAGTTACGTATAGTGGGGCTTTAATGGTCACAGCCCATTGGAAGAATTTTCAATTTTACAACGCATCATTAATCACTAACTTGAATTTCCTGGCGTGACTTTGTAAACAGGAAGGTCCGTGTTCCATACTCCTTTCCGCAAGAATGCCAATATCACTAAACCTTTCACCTGTTCTGTAATACGACATTGACTTACAATTGATAAACATGCATGGTGTAAGGGGGATAAACCGTCATCAAGATTATCTACTGCGTATTAATGATACATTTACAAAAACAAAATAATAATATAACAAATAGAATCAAAAAATATATATGCAGTCATCTAAATAATCAATAAAGAAGTTAAATACGTTTAATTTAATGCGCGTTAATGACATTCGCTTGAGATGGTCCTTATACGTGTAGCATTGCAGCTACTAATTAAATGTTAATAATTAGACAAAAGTCAAGCAAGACAAAATTTCATAATCCTGATTAAAATTCTTTATAATTAATAAATGGGCAATCTCAATCGCTTTTATAAAAAGAGAGAAGGATTTATTAATGCATGACAGGTCCGACCTTGTTGTGAGCTTGTTTTAGGTTTGGTTTTCTTTTCCATGGTAATACTTGTAAATATTTCCCTATATACCGTGACGAAAGCGGTTATTTTCTGTGTTTAAAACATCATATTGGTCGATTATCCACTAGATTTATTTTACTGACCTACACTTCAATTATCATTTGAAATGATTAAGCAGCTTTCACCTTTCTGTTAGTATCTGTGCATTTCTTATAAGAACTAAGGCTCCAAATTCCTTAAAGAGTCCTCCAAAGAAAAGGCCTGCTGTGCCGCTCTGAAATACAGAAAACGGTTTTATATATAACATACCGTACATATGATAATTTCAGCGACACACGCTCACGTCACTGCGTAATTCAAATACAAAGTGAGACATAGAGGTTGCGCGAATTTAAGATTGACCCATTATATAATGAAGTCAATACCACCAGATAGCGCTAAATTTGAGCACGTAAATTACAATTTACACACATTATATGGTTACAAGAAACATCCTAAAACGTTCATATTGGTTTGGTAACGCAACCAGTGTGTCTCATATTTCTTCATTTTAATAAGCAAAACCAGAAAAAAATAGGAATGTATAAAAAACACACGAAAACATATATTCATTTGTTTAGTGTTTAAATTATTGAAAGAACGTAACGTAAAATATGGACAATATAACTTAAATCAAGTGTATTTTTCGTCTATTGTATCTTCCTTACCCATAATCCAAGAAGTTTAACGGTGTATGGAATTCCTACGAATGCAGTTCCAAGGTAGGATCTCATCAGAAGCATGAATCCTTGGACGTCACTGTGAGAGGAAAACAATAGTGAGACTATTAACATGAAATAAAACAAATAAGCCAAAATAAGGTTTTCCTTATCCATGCATGTTAATAATAGTATTTTACTAAGAATATTTAGTTATGTGCCTATGAATTCTCAACATCTGGTTTTCAAATCATTCCGACATATTCGATTTTAACCATGTGAATAGATGGTCATGATGGCCTTTTTTAGGAACAGCTACACCTTTATCTCATAGTGGGCTCTCTGTTCTGAAATTTAAACAGTATGAAACTTGCATAAAGGCGACTAAATTTAGGAGCATATCTTATCTCTTCTTCCGTAGTGAAATCGCTTCACTTTTTGGCCTTCAGGTGAGTGTTCGCCCCTGTGAGGAAAGATATGCTCTGGGGTCTGTCCCCTGAACGATACACATATCATCTATAAAAGTGGTAGTTTTTGTCCTTGTTTATTTAGCATGAAATGAGTGACTTCGCTCGTTGTCAGTTTCATATTGTCACTGATATATTACTATAGAAGATTTCCACTATATCAACGAGACCCAACAGGAACATACCACAGTCTCCAATAACACGCACCTTACACTTCATACACGCTACACACCGTATAAATGGGAGGCCGTCCTTACATGACCTTGCTGTTAATAGGACGTTAATTCATCAAACCAACAAACAAACAATTATCCTTTGGTGAGCAATAATTACGTAACTTTCACTGAAAAATGTGACGTTATGCTCTAAAAAGCATGACGTAACATTTAACACTTATTGAAAGAACATGATGATATGCGTATGGAGGATATTGCATACTATCACCTTACTTTGCGTCCAATTCGGTCATGTCTCTTCAGTCTTTATATGCAATTGTTTAGAATGAATGACGTTATTTCTATATTAGAAAATGGTATGATAAAATAACGATTTATAATTTATGATTGACAATAGGCATTTTTGTATCTGTTCGCAATATCTCCAAGGTGTAAGCGAGCTGAACCATTAATTATATGTGGTCGCAATACATATAATTAATATGTGATAATGATGATAATTCACGTGATACCCGATAATTTTGGTGCGGGACTAGTACCTTCAGTAGTACTGGAACGTAATTATTTGTAATCTTCCTGTTGAAATGACGTTAGCGCGAGTTATCATCTTTTGACGTCATTACATTACCAATAGTTCCGCACAAACGTTATCGGGTATCACGTGATATGTGAATTATTATTATTTTCATGAAACATACCTTTGCATGATATTGTTTGTCATATATATATATATACATTGTATGTGTGTGTGTATATACAATGTAACTAGTTGACAAATTATTTATGCAGATAAGATTTGAAAGATAAAAGAGACATTTTGAGAGTTATTTAGGTAAGATTTTTTACAAGCCCTTGTAAGAGAGAAATTAAAAGTAAAACAAAATTAAAATAAATTTCTATTTAAGAAGACGGCTCGGAAATATAATTTGGTAGATTTCCAGTATCAAGAAAAGAAACAAAGCACTTATTGATTTTGTTGTCTTAGATCGTAATCATATGGTGCCACAATGTTATTTATATTGATATATATATATATATGATACAGCGAATTCGTGAGGATAATAAAGTATTTGCCTGATAGATTCGATTCTGTCAACAAATACTCCTTTAATATCATATATCAAAAGAAAACGGATAAATCATACCATTTTCCGGATTTTTATATTTTAAATGTCTGTGAGAAAACTGCTGCCAATGATATTTGCTTACGTTAAGGTATCCCCTTCATCTACTTGACTTTTCTCTTGGTCATCGTTGTTGTTGACATTTTGTTTTGGATGATCATCGAAAGCAGAATAGTAAAATCCTTTCTCGCATGCACCGTCTATTAACTTGTCTTCGTTTGAGGAAGAGAGTTCTATCGTTTCATAAGTCATATTTCAACCATAGACAAGATAAACTAGACTTCAGACTTACACAAACTTACATCTACCGCGCATTGCCGCAGTTATATTTTATGCTATTTCTGCGATGCACTTGTTCTTAATAGCTTGTAATAACATCTGTGCAGTAGGATGAGGCAATAAAATAGGTTGTTAGGAAAGTATTTAAAATTCATCGATATCTATTTTAATTTGATATTTGCAGTCGTTAATGTAGATGATTGTTATAAATGTTTATTCATCTATCATCTAATAATTATATTCTGTGAACCTATAACCAGTGTATTTTCTATTGGAACATGCAGAGGAAAGTCACTTAGAGGATGCAGGCTTATATTTAAATGTACTTTTCGTACCAAAATATCAATAAATGTGTATCATTCACACCTCAATTTCCCAGGTTGAAATTTCATTCTTATCATTTGCAATCATGAATATTTTTTTTTCACATTTAGCAACAATAAAAAAATCCTCGCTTCATATTACCGTGTATTTCATCGTCAGATATCAAAATACAAAATATCAAAATAATCTTTTGCCATTTTATTAATAGGGAACATTATATTATATGCTTGTAATTATATTCTTATCTATACTATGTTGCAATTACATAATTATATACTCATAATTATTTCATTACAACATAAGAGTTGCCTATATGCATTCATAATTTTTCCATTAAACTATTATTTATCTTCAAGTCTATTAGTTTGATTCAGTTTAGTTGTTTTTAGCTGAAATGTTTGAAAATTTCTATACGAGAAAACCACACCAGTGAAATGATAATTGTTTAACCAGTAAACTATATTTGTAATATCATCCACAGAAATGTCAACAAATGTACGGTAGGAAAAAAGTATACAGAAACGGAAACGGAAATAAATATAAGAGAATGAATAAATGATTGTTAAGTGAAATAATATATGAAAGTAATAGAGACATGTCTTCTTAAATGAACGATTTTAACTGGTCAACACACGATATGATCGAGGGGTCTTTATGCCTGTCCAGACAGCTACATGTACTACATGAAGTAAAACTAAAACTGAAATATATACATGCGCGTATGTAATAATATAATTTATATTTAAAATCAGTTGGCTGAAATTAGGATGGGTAAATTACTTGCAATTTACAAATGTTTCGAGTGTCACTTTAAAAAGCGCCAGAGCTTCACTATTACTAAGAGGCGTATATAGAGAGCAACCAACTAAATAATTTTACATAGACCACAGTGTTAAACTTTTGTACTGTATTATTAAAACAAAGGAATATTAGTTAGCTATTGTGTTCTATAATTAAAGTTTAGGTTCTCATATAACACTAAATAGAAAAAAAATGGGTCCTTCTGCTCAAACTCCAACCATGGTAGCTTTATTGAAATGAGGCGCATTTTGCACTAAAAAATCCTGAAATTCTAATGTTTTTACCTATTCATTATCAAAGTTGATATTTTGAACCTAAATCTCAATATGAATTTCCAAATTCATATCATGGTTATCTAGGAATAATTACCTGTCAGAAAACATTTTTACTTTTGAAATTCATAATTATCCAGCCAATCAGCGGCCGGGTTAAAATTCTATCCTGGGCTCAATCTTGTATACACAGGGGCCATTTCGAAGGTCTTTTTTTATTTAGTTGGTTGATCCCTATACCACTACCTCCAAATATTTAGACATTTAAGGTCGTTCTTTGTCTCTGAGAGCATTATTCTGTGGATCCGCAAATCCAAACTAAAAACAGATTTCTGGAATTGCGCTTTTGGCAGACGATTTCATAGAGAGGTGAATTTTCAGGAGTCTGCTGGTTGGGTATTCAGGGCGCATCAGTTTCTGATCTTAAAATATTTTGGTTGAGCAATACTTGTAGATGTAAAAGTATGCAAAGACATTTTGAAATTTTGAAGTCTGCTTCTGAGGGGGGATGATCAAGATTGCAATGAAAAGTTTTACGGTTAATTTTTGGTGCGGAATTAAACACAAGAAGACACCCCAACCTAAAAGTTTAGGAAGATGATAATTCTCTAACAAATTTTACTCGCAGTTGTGTGAGATGACCTTCTTCAAAATGAGTGATGAAATACCAAATTTGAAAACATTAACCTGGACATTGACAAACGTAAACATAGGCGTCTAAGAAAAATCATTTGGTTCTGCTGGTCTGCATAGGGCAGTAGGTCCACTTTTATTTATACATTGTATGTAAAAAGAGACACAACACAAATACATTGCAGTCTCGCAAACACGCACTCCACACACGCAAAACGCCGCACTTACGGGTGTTCGTTCGCAAATTACCCTCTGTCGATGTAACGTGGTTCTATTGACTTATCAACCAACCAGTCCTAAATGACTTTAGCTTTTAGTATGACATGATTCGCACATTTAACACCAATGAAGATTTTCTCGCTTCATATTACTGTGTATTTCATTTTCATCGTCATATTTCAAAATACCAAACATGTGCCTGTTTTACAGTCCACAATCATCAGATACAATATTTTATCATTTTATAAATTACGAATTACTGTAAACAAGCATTCTTTCACGGGCGATTTACTTTCGCGAATTTCGCGATCACAGAAATTCGCAAATGTTTGTCTCCGCGAATACATATAAACCTCGATGATATTGATACATATTTATATTTGATTTTCAAATTCGCGAATTAAGTTAAACTTCGCGAACCTGTCTTGAAACAGATATTGCGAAATTTAGGGTTCGCAAAGAGCACCCCAACCATGTATAACAATTGTATACATAACATCACACTTTTCACCTCATAGTGAATGATAGATTTAACGTTTTTACATCTCCAACAATAATACGACATCTAATTAAGTACTGAGCATGATGACACCTAGGAAAGTTTATGACTACATGCTTACGTAGTAATATAATCAATATCAATACGACAGACAATAAATACCTACAGTATTATCGTCGATTCGCATATACATGAAATGAAACATGTGGTAGTTTACATGAAATGTGTGTTCATTATACCATATTTTCCATCGATCAAAACAGTTGTGGGCGAGTTTATGTGCAATGAAGTAATAGCTTTTATTCTCTCAAACATGCTGGTGTATTGCAAGTTCATACGATGCAATACACAAATGTTGACTGAGTCTGTATAACATGGCTGCCCATGTGATATAACTTCGTGAGGTTACTGGGTATATCAAATTACAATTTTTTTCTCTCGGTCAATTTAAACGTTAATTAATCATAATGCTGGTTTTCCTATATTGAAGGCAAACGGAATTGATGAAAACATTAGTGAACGAAATTTTCATGTGTAAATATTTGATTTGCTGTTGGGGCTTTTTTCGAACATTTCTCAAAATCATAATTTTGAAAATGAAATAAAACGTCAAGGTATGAGAGAAAATACTCTTTACATATGTGGATATATATCATAAAGATATTCTACTCTCGGGATCACAAAATGTTGTAAAACTACGGCAATTCGAGGGTTTTACGTAATGTGATCCTCGGGTAGAATATCCCCATCCCTCATATCCACATACGAAAGTCTTCATATAAAGAGCCTTTGTATATTGCGTTCTATTCAACATTTGTCGGATATATATTACTGAAATCGCACAAGTAATTATATATCTTTGTGATATCTAGATGTTAAAATTGACTCATTTTGCAATTTGAAAATTTTAGAATATGTAGCTCCCTTTTTTATAGTGATATTTTACTCATATCTTTCAATGTTGATAAGTTCTCCATACATAAACGTTCAAGTTTTGTTTTAGCATTTGTGATATCTAAAACGATAGAGAATTGATCGTATGGCATTTTGACAAGCATTAGATTAGCATCTCTATCTATTGAATGTGCGAACTCTTATTTTTCTTTTCTTCGTACCGGCCACCTGGTTCAAACTGTACATGTTTCATTTGAGAATGATTCTTGTACGGCAGCCTTAAATTTATAGATTCGAGTTTTGATTAAAACCACCAGTTATTTTTTTTTTAATTTATTTCTTGTAAATGTGTTGAAGTATGAGGTACCGATGATGAAACTCTCTTTCCTGGCAATGCTTACTTATTGGTATACGGTTAAGATAAATATCTATTCCCTGACTGAGACTACAATACACGACTTGGGTATTATATGACATTGCTTATCGGTTAGTTTATTTTATAAAAGTGTATCATTTTGCGTTTCTGTTGGTTTACATCAAAGGAACAAAAGTACTTGTCCTATTTGTTGACGGACACAAAGTCTTCAGTTGTGCTATGACATGGTTAAGTGGTGGATATAACATCGTATTAGGAAAGACTGTCTCCTTAATTGTCTTTGAATCGCAGTGACACATTTTTGTCCAACTTTAAAATGTGTTGAGAAAAGAAATAATACATGTTTGCCTAAAATTTAGCCTTAGTGCGCATTCCACTTCATCCTCGATTTGCTGGAGTGATCATTACTCTCGTTACATCCACCTATGACCTTAGTCATACATATGTAGCAAACCTGAAGGCTCTGTGTGCGACAACAAATGAGCATGCAGTTTGGTCCTTTGATATACGTATAAAGAGTCGAATAATGATAGGTAATAGTGCATACGAAGACCATATTTATCTGCATTGTAAAGATGTACGAAAATTATTGATAACAAACTTATCAAGGTAATCTCTTAAAAACAAAACATGACATTTATACTGATAAAAAAACATTGATATGGAGCTAGGCCACCCTGTATGACAAAACATGTCATTATATTACTCAGATCATTTATTTCTATATTAAGATATTTTGTAGTTTACTAATTTGTTGTATCAATACTATACATGCATTGTACTAATTCGATTTTTACACCATTGCCAAATTGTAAAGCTCTTCAACTTATAAAATCATGAACACAAAGGTTTAAGAACTGCAGTACTTACAGTACTTTGATTGTTTTTGTGTATATGATGTTGATATTTTAATCAGAAGGACAAATATCTTACCGATATTTACTATAACATGTCACCGCATTAAACTATGCCAAGTCGAGATACATTACAATATCACTAATTTGTATTTTATGTCATGAAATTCATAAATATATTGATTAGGTCTATATATTACAATTTTAATTGAGCTTTTCATTCAGATCGAATATATACATCTATTATACCTCAAGTGAGAATCCTGCATTCTGATTGGTCGAGAGATATTTGGTATTTTACACTATCACACGACAGATAACATTAGAACAATAGGAAACGATAGACACGTTCGTAGCAACCTCCTAGCAACGGGTGATAGTGTATTTTTGACAGTGCAAAATAGTAACCGCCCGAAAAAGATGCGCACTCGTTTCTTATTTCGACGACATCTTTGTTTTTGAAGCGACGCTTCAAAATTTATCTGGAGCTATTTAGTAATATTTTGCCAAATTAGTCTGTTTATCAATAAAAATATCATATTAAGAACGGAGCTTTCCGTTCACGTCTTTTCGCTTACCGTCAAAGCACTACATGTTGGTTTTTATGAACCCGTCGGTGATAAGGTGAACGGAAGACAAGCGATTTCAAGCGTCTTCGTGACGTTGCTAATGTTGTAAACAGACGACGGGACGAAACTAAAATTCATTGAGATTTACAAAAACGTTAAGATTTAAACAAACGCAGGAGACAAGACAACAAGAATTTTCACTAAATGCTTATTGTGAGTATTCTTTTTTATAATTCAGTGATAGTTAGCACTACTGAGTAGAAGCTGAAATGCTATTCTACTGCCGACGGTGACTGTTCGACTTTTGCTAAAATCAGTAAAAATGTTTCAATATATTGCAAACACTTGCAAAGTCGTTTTGTTTCTAGACTTTTGGTATAATAAAATAAATACTACCTGCATTAGTTAGAGGGTGACAGTGCCTAGTGTCTTTCCTCGGAATATCACTGTCACCCTCGGCTTCGCCTCTGGTGACAGTGATATCATCGGGGTGACACTAGGCACTGTCACCCTCTAACTAATGCAGGTAGTATTTATATAATATCAATCCGGAATTAGATAATCAAAAAGCCATACATATACAAGTCGTACGTGCCGTATGATATGTATATGAAGAACGGCATTTATATTTCACTTGATTCATATATATATTACAGTCTGTAAATAATCGGGACATGCTTATATTACAGAGTGTCTCCATTTTACCATATTCAAATATAACTAATTGAAATTTAATGACGCATAAAACCCAAATGATGTTATCTTCTACTCTATATTAGCTAATTAGTGTTTTTGACATAAGTGTCACCTGACATAAACGTGACCTTACATAAGCGATACCTAAAATAATAAGCAACACCTGACATAAGTGTTACTTGGCATAAGCGGAACCTGATTTAATCGTCATTTGACATACGCGGAACCTGATATAAGCGTCACCTGACTTGAGGTTCACATGTGTGAATGGAACATTTATCGTCCTGACATTGATAAAGATGTTATATAGCTACATGTAGGTACCGATAACTGTAGATAGCAGGCGATAACACAATGGGTCTATCGTGCATTAGATTATGTGCTATATAAATATAGAAATGAAGTACTAGGAAACGAAAAATAACCAGACTCTAATGTCGTGTAGATCAAATTGGTATCGCCTTTTGATAATATATTGAAATAACTTGATAAAAATAATGACATAATACAAATGAAATAGTATGTTAGATACAGTAAAATAACTCTTGATAATAGCTAAATTGATAACGATATTGATCTGGTAAAATCATATAAAGGTGATCTCGATAAATATACACAAATGTAAACAAACTCACCAGGCTAAACTATTGGTCAATCAAATCCACATCATGACTGTGATATCAACTTAGGGTGTATGTGCTGATGTACTGAAGAGATGAAGATGAAACATCGCCTGTTTATGACATCTCTGTTCCTGTTAGGTTTACAGGAATTAGATGCCCAGACTTGTAAGAAGAAATCATCATGTTCGTGTGAGTGTAGTGGAGGAACGATGGATCTGAAGCCTGGAGCCATACAGGGAACAAAGTAAGACCGTCACTCACGGAAATATCTGTACAATTACATGTAGATATTGAGGTTCCACAATTAACTATTACTAGTTAGTCACAGGAACTCATATTAAGTAAAATGTATTTTTTGTATACGTAATGATGAAAATAAGGAACCAAGAATAAATTTGCATTTCAACAAAAGGTTACGTTTAATGAATACATCCTCATCATCACCATATACTGAAAAAGAACTATGGGCATACGTTGAGTAGTTGGGGCATTGTCAAATTCTGGCTACAGTAGGATGTCTTATCTCTAGATACTCTGGCTTTTCGTTCAATGCTGATATCCTATAAACACAATAATATGTAGCGGAATAGGGTCGATCATCGGTAACCAGGTAGCTCAGCGGTAGAGCATTTGGCTAGTGTTCGGAGGTCCCGGGTTCGAATCCCGGTCTGGTCGCTACGTTTTCTCCTCTCCTGTTACAAATATATGAATACATGAAATAAACCAAATTTAACATGTTTATCCACTCTTTGCAACCGTATATAATATGACTGGGAGATTTGTGCTGCACAGTCAGTGAGATTGCACTGTCACTGACTAATGAAATATTTCCCTGCATTGTAGAGTGTGACAAAGAAATCAAAACCTGATGCATAATTCATGAATGTCCACACTGAGGTTTACCGAGGGTTGGACAATTTATAAATGTAAAAATCTGAGGTTTACTGAGGGTTTGATAATTCATTAATGTCTGTTCTGTGGTTACCGAGGGTTGGACGATTCATGAATGTCTAATCTGAGGTTTACTGAGGGTTTGACAATTAATGAATGTTTAATCTGTAGTTTACCGAGGGTTAGACAAATCATGAATATCAAATCTGATGTTTACCGTGTGCTGAAAAATTCATAAATGTCTAATATGAAGTTTACTGAGGGTTGGACAATTCATGAATGTTTAATCTGAAGTTTAACGAGGTTTGGATAATACATGAATGTCTAATCTGAGGTTTGTCAAGAGTTGAACAATTTATGAATGTCTAACCTGATGTTTACCGAAGGTTGGACAATTTATGAATGTCCAATCTGAGGTTTACTGAGGTTTGTACAATTTATGAATGTCCACACTGAGTTTACCTATGGTTGGGCATTTTATGAATATCTAATTACAAGTTTACTGAGAGTTGATCAATTCATGAATGCCTAGTCTGAGGTTTATCAAGGATTTGACAATTTAGAAATATTTAATATGATGTTTACCGAGGTTTGGGCAATTTAGGGCAATTTATGAATGTGTAATCTGCGGTTTACTGAGGGTTGGACAATGTCGTTGTCGCATCCAAAGGAAGGATTTTTTTGTTCAGCCAAATTTATATGAATAAAGAAGGTATTTGTCTCTAGACTAGAGTTCTCACCGCGTCATGATCATGGGTACGTCGACTATACATGAAAAGCGATTACGATGTAGACAATGTATACCATTGTAACTCCATTGACGTCAACGTCATGTAAATATTTTGCCCGAACATCCGATTTTGACACATTCGTAACTATAGAATAGGAGGGGTATCAGTTTGGGCCAATTTACGGCCACTCGGTGATAAGCAAAATATATTGCATGAAGATAATTTAGGGTCAGCTGAATATTGGATGTTATTCAGAATATCCGTTTTTTGGGTTCATGGTCATTTCATAGGACAAAGGTCAAACGCTGTAAATTCACATTTTCATGGTTAAAGTCGATTTTCATTGTTCAAGTCCTAATAAATTAGATAATAGAATAGAGATAAATCTTTTTGCATTTTTTGTCTGTAAATCCTGGCTTTGTGAAGTTCAGTTAAGAAAAGTGATGTAAAATTAAAGAAGTAGGTCTCAATGACCTGGTTAAGCATTTGTTCTATTTCAGCATAGGTTTTTCTAAAAACAAAACTATTTGACAGCTTGAGACTAATATTAAGTACTACATGTGGATCAAATTGGCTAGGTCACATACATAAATTAGGTAATATTCTATTAATAGTACATGTATCATCTATCTATATATCTCTGTTTTCCCATGTTTAGATTTTGTTTTATGAGCTTATTTCAATCAACACCTTAACTGAAAAGAGAATGTTGAAATTGTGCCTGCTGCCTTCATGATCGTAAAAGGCGACTAAATATATATTTATTCAACAATTTTATAGCTTTAGAGTGACATTAAGAGCTTTATTTGGATTATCCATGTTTAAAGCAAGTGTTTAAGCTATTTAAGTATGTTTCTTTGTTTCATGAGAAATATTTAGTATGACCTAATTTATACACGTGACCTAGCCAATATGAACTTAGGATGCAATCATCTTAAACAGGTCATGTCACTGTGACATAATTATTTAATTTTTCGGCAGTTTTCTGAACTGAAGTCCACCAACACAAGATATGCAGGCAGAACCTACAAAAATAATACATTCCATATCTCAATTCTAATATTCAATTAACTAAGACTTAAACCTTAAAAATGTGAATTTCACCCTTTGACCTTAAACCTTTGAAATTACCATGAGCCAAGGGAAAACATCAGATATTCTGAATAGCATATAGAATGGAGTTGACCCTTTGTTATCTTCATGCAAAATATTTTGCTTATCATTGAATGGCTGCAAAACAGCCCAAAGTAATATCCCTAATTTATAAAAGCAGCAAATTTTGTTTTTGCATAAAACATTTATGGTCGTTGCAAGATAAAGTACAATACATATTTATATATGGCTATTTATTGAAAAAAACTCTTGTTCTGTTTGGTTTTGGCAAAAGTATTATCCATTGGTTTAAAACTTTACACAAAAATGTTCACTCTACAATAAATCAGGGGGGTAACTTATCTTCATTCTTTGACATTAAGAGGGGCTGTAGACAGGGGGACCCATTGGCACCATACCTATTTATTCTCTGTGCAGAAGTACTAGCCACAAAATTAAGAAATAATGAAAATATAAAGGGTATGAATATTGAAAACTCCTATTTTATTATCACAATACACTGATGATACATCACTTATACTAGATGGAAATGAGAGGTCACTTAAGGAATCAGTTAGTGAACTGAAAGAATTCGCAATAATTTCAGGATTAAAGATGAATGTAGAAAAAACTCAGGTAGTTTGGATTGGGAGCAAAAAGTACAGTCAAGACTGTTATTTACCTGAGCTAAATTTACAGTGGGGGGAGGAGAAATTCACACTATTAGGAATAGAATTTAGTGTAAATCTTCATGAGATTCCTAGACTTAATTATGACAAAAAACTAATAAAACTCAAATCACTAATTAAGATTTGGAAAAGAAGGTCTTTAACACCTATTGGTTAAATTCATATCATAAAATCGTTACTTATATCTCAATTCAATCATCTATTTATATCTCTTCCAAACCCAGACGACAAATTTGTTAAGAAACTAAACTCTTTGATATATGATTTTCTGTGGAGCGGAAAACCAGACAAAATTAAAAGGGAGGTAATTATTCAAAGTTACTGTAATGGTGGTTTGAAAATGGTTAATATTACTGCTTTTATAAATTCTCTGAAGCTGACATGGATACGAAGGCTTTTCAAAACTAATGAGAAGTGGCAACATATAGTAAAAACTTATGTAGATGAAGACCGTCTTGCCAATTGTGGTTTAGAATATATAAAAGTATGCATCAATACGTGTACAAATAGATTCTGGATAGATGTCTTTAACTCTTGGTATGATCTGATTGCTAAATACCACGATAAATTTATTGAAAAAAATATACTTAAAGTCCCAATTTGGTACAATAGTAAAATAAAGATTGGTGGAAAAGCTGTTTTCTATAATGCATTTTACCAGAAAAATGTTTGCATTTTGAATGATATAATAAAAGAAGGCACATGTGAATTCTATTCCTTTGAAGATTTTATTCATAAATATGAGGTAAATACTAATTTCTTACAATACCAAGGCCTTATGTCTGCAGTGAAACACTATATTTCAGCATATGATACATCTGTCTGTAAGATTTACCATTAAATCTTCATTTTATTCTTAAACATGAAAAAGGGTCGAAAATCTTCTATAATATTGTAATAAGATCAGATTTGACACCATCAGGTACAAGAAAGTGGAATGATACCTTTGAGACTATCGATAAAACAACTTGGAGCAACTTTATAAAATTCCTTTCCATGTAACAAAAAAAAACAAATCTTCAGTGGTTCCAGTATAGAGTGGTTCATCATATTCTTACTACAAACTTTGCCTCCCCTTTATGCATTCTGTGTAACTCTGAACCAGCAACTATAACCCAAATTTTTTGGGATTGTCAAGAAACTCAAAAACTTCTAGATAGTCTCGAAACGTTATTAACGGCACCGTTAATTCCATTCTCGATTAATAAAAAAAAAACATTTCTTTTTGGATTCGTTCATCAGAATAGTTTGCCAAGTAATAGAGTTGATAATGAAATTATTATCATTATCAAACAATACATCTATAGAATGAGATGTTTACATAGTTCACTGAATATTTACTCTCTAATTAACATAATAAAAGATAACTACAAGATACAGAAATACATATCTAATGGTAGAGATGCAAATACTACAAAGAAGTTTGAAATTGAATGGAAGAAATGGGACAAACTGATTCAGCTATAGTTAATTTAAAAATAAAAAGTGTTTTATCATTATCATAATTACATTGGCAATTTATGCATACATTGTATGTTGACATGCGAAATCTCATGTTGTGCAAACAAATTTGACTAATTTAGTGTTATTTGAGATACCCTGGATTATATTTTCCAGAAGAATTATCTCCCTTAAATCCTGTTATACAGCTGATAGCCCTTCACAAAGCCATATATATTTTGCAATACTATTAGAAAAAAACTTATATTTGCAAGTATCCATAGCTCTGCCATCGCACTCCAAATAAACATACTTAACTAATCTACTGTCTCTCTTCTACCAGCTCCTCTCTCTCTCTCTCTCTGTCTTCTTTTTCTCTTTCTACCAACCTCCTTCCTTCCATAAAGGCAATACATCATATTGGTAACATCAAATTTACTTAATTATAAATGCTTGCATTTGGTATTTGATTTAAATTATTTGTAATAATTGTATGTATTATAGTTTTCACACTTTGAAATCATAATAAAATACATAATCTTTAACTTTAAACTAATATATGCTATTATAAACTAAACGCAATATGCGACCTGTTAGGAATAAATAGTAGATATATATATATGTGTTTATGTGTGTTAGTAATGTATTTGATGTAAAATACTTTTTGAAAGAATATAAAAAATCAATATCTTTAAGTGGGTGCAAATGAATGAAAGATGAGTGCAAGCATGTTCATACATTGTATATTGTACATGTATTAATGAAAAACCTGAATAAAAAGTAAATTATAAAAAAAGTACAATACATATTGAATGAAATATCAACTAACTTTTAAACTATAATAGAATCAAT